>OX596025.1:17875321-18075505 GCA_951394055.1 Villa cingulata
ATGCCTCCATCTCTTTCAAATATATGGTTTTGGTATAGTAGAAGCAACTTAACATTTTCATTTTATCAATACAATGTTATATGTATAATATATGAAAATTAATGTACAATGTATGTATATGTATATGTAATATGTATATTATTTTATCAAATATACATACGTCAAACGATTTTATCTCTTTCACATTTTCACAGTCATATATTTTATATCTCGTTTTTGGAAAAGTTTAAGAATAACATGTGACTATACTGTAAGAACTGTAAGGCACTGTAGGTAAATACCATACCGCTGATGCCATACAGTATAATCTATATAATATTATTATTTCATTATACATATTACATACATTACATGTTTTTATTTTTTAATACACAACTAGAACCTAGAACTACTCAACATCGACATTCGTCCTCGCCTCGTCCGCCCCCAATCTTAAAAGAAAAAGAAAAACTTTAGAGTGCTTTTTAGAGCTCTGGCACTGGGTTTGGTTTGGCTTTGGATACGTCGTATTTCGTATCCGTAATTAATTTCGTATCTAGCTAGATATCTATGTACATCTACATATCATATATCACATAAAGTTCGTATTTTTCATTGTGCAGATTGTATAATGTAATACAGTGTAAAATAAATAATATGAACATTTAGAAGATTTAGATTTGAATTGAATATGTTCATGATGATATTTTTTCATATTACAATTTTTATGCACATTTACAACATTTTACAGTACATATAAAAAATGAAAAATGTAGGAGGTTGAATACTCTAAAATATGTACTTATACATAATATACATATAATATGAATCGTTTTCTTTGAAAGTAGTTTAAGTCCATTTTTGGCAAAAAGTCAGTTAATGATAAAAATGAATGTATTGCTATCAAATTTTTTTATATTTACGAAGTTATGTAAATTATAGTCTAGACAGACCAAAAATTAATCTAGACTAGATTGAGGTAATTTAGATTAACTAAAAATAATGTTAGATATTGTAAATCTAGATTTCTTTTTTCTAAAGTTCTTTTTCTTTGTAAATTTAGTTTTCTTTTTTCTAAACTTTTAATTTGTTAATAGGTATAAAATAAAAAATTTAATTTAAATTTAACTGTCAAATTATATTTTCTTCTTTGTTAATCGAGTTAGCAAAGTAAATCCAGTTTACAGAACTAGATTAATATAATCCAGTTGTAAAACTAGATCATACAAAACTGAATTTGACAGACTGGAAAATTAATCTAGATTATCGATTTAATCTAGATTAAACTCTTGGTCTGTCTTTGGTATTACAGGTATTTTCAAAAACGTCAAAAATTTTTATATTAATGTGATATTACCGCAGTATTATGACATTTGTTGGATACTGATGCAATGCATAATGCAAGTGATACTGACTAATGGTAAAAAATATTCCAAAAATGAGTGATTCCATGCAAGAGCCATTTCATAGGGAAGTTAGATTGCAACAAGAAAAAAAAGAAACATTTTAATTTGTAAACTGACACTCTGACACAGACATCGATCATGAATATGTGGATTTAGATATCTATAAATTTAAAAAGCTTTTTTCAAAATTTCATTGATAATCTTACGATATTTATTTGTATGATTATTTTCTTTTTGTTTTACTACCTAATAACTTTTTTGGAAAAGAAAAAAAAATAATTTTCACAGAAGAAATTCTAACTTTAATAAAATGTACTGAAAAATTAGAGAGTTAGGAGGAATAGAAGGGTAGATCTATGTGGAACATATGATATTAGAATATTGGAAAAACGATAATAATATAAATGTATTTGATTACTGCAAATTGAATGAAAGTGGATTTTTTGTTTGAATTTATATAATGTGTTTGTTGTGTATGCTTCTGTCTCGATCTCGATAAACTTTAGTCACACTTATCACTCTTGATCAGTAGAATAGGACCCTGCATATAATATACGTATACATTATTATGTTCACTTATTATTTTATTATCCATACGAAAATTCTGTTCTTAATTTCATCAAAATGCATTATTTAAATAACGATACGTTATCAATTAAAGCAATATTTACAATTTCATTGTATTAATGAATTGATAATACATAAAACAAATACAATATAAACAAGGACTATGAACTATGATGATGGCACTATCCAGGAGATGAGTTTAACTAGTGAGTAGTGAATATCGTGAATATCCATATTGTTCTCTCAGTGATATAATTTATAATGTAAATGATGTAAATGTATATACACACCTACATTCTACATTACATTATGTACATTATGTACACGATACATCATAGATCATACTACAAACTACACATTGGAAGTTGGAACATTGTGATGATTCATTCATTCAGGTTCATTTTAAAGATCTTTGATATAAAGTTTTTTTCCTCTTGTATTCACATACAAAAAAAAAAAAACAAAAGGTGAAAAGACCGCAAAGCGCAAACTACTCATTTCCTCATTCAATTATTTTCACGGTTTTTTCGTTTTTCTTTTGTAAAATCTTTAAACCATTGAATATTAAGAGAATCAATAAAAGAGAATTTTTAGACATTTTATGATTACGAATTACGATTACGATTATGTGTGCTATTTATTGTTAAAAGTGGTTAAAGCTGCTGTACATTACTGTCACTGTGCCGTGCCGTGATCTGTGAGAATATTGTGATATTGATAGTTGGTTTGATGCTGTCTTCGTCTTGTCCTGTCGTATAACAGTGACAGAACCAGCATTTAATTCACTGTAAAAGAAAAAAAAAAACTAACGACGATACGAACAAGTACAATAATATTAATTGAATTGAAGTTCAAACAAAAATTAAGAAAATATGTATGAAAAGAAAAAGTTATAATAACATATGTACATATACGACTACCTAGGTATATAACACTGATAAGATTTAAATTATGTACAACTAACAGAAACATAACATACTGCATACCATAAATATTTCGATCAGAAAAATTTTACGTCGCCAAGATGCAAGAAGCAATAATGCTGGCTGGCAGTGCAGTGAATGCTGAATGGTGATGTGATACAAGATACAATATCTGTACTTACACATACTAACATACAACATACGAACGAACGGCATATAGCATACCTATGTACATGCAATTCATGCATAAACATTATGAATTTATATTTATTTAATGACCCATTGATAAAAATATGAAAACCTGCATTATCGGCGTTTAGAAATACACATAATTACGCATTTAATTGTTTAGATGTGTTTACATTTGGTTTCGAATCATATGTATAGCCACCTGTTGAATTCAGTTATAAAGAAATAAAAAAAAAAGTTGAACGTAGTGTAGTAATAATAAAAGGATATCCACTCCATCCATGCATATTTATTTATAACACTGCTGAATTTCGTGAGTTGATTGAAACTCAAATACTCAAACCACCAATCTTAATATTCTTTACCCTACTTTACGTTAAATATAATAAATGACTATCGTTTTGGGTATACAATACGCTGTATGTATACCCTGTCCTCTGTTTGTCCTCTATAAAATGTGTTGTTGGTGTGTTCTATTTGCTTTCTGTGTGTATAATATTTTTATAATCTACTAAAAAACTAAAATATATTTAAGTATAGTCATGTACATTGTGTATGCTGTATGATGGCTCTTATGCTTGCTTACTTTGCTCTGTAGCAATAACAACTTATATATTTGCCAGCCTGATATAAAACATACATATCTAAAGAATATACAATATACGTTGTCATTATCGTTTTGTTTTGCTGTTGCTTGAATGCCAACCAGCTTTTTATGTGAATACTGAATACTGTGAATACAGTGAATACCATACCATGCAGTATATGTATGTAATGTATATTATATTTCTATACCATATACGCTTGTACAAATTTCAAATATACAGATTTAGATAAATGGATGGATGGGTATTGGGTAGATTGTGAACCTCTATGTCTATATGTACATTTATGTGCATGCATAAGCATATATGAATAACGTAATGATTTTGAATATATAGGAAAAGAAGAGAAGCAAAGAGGAAAGAGTCTGTACTGTACACAAACTTAACTAGAAATAATAATGTGAACCTGAACAAACGACCAAACGACCGACCGATCAGGCAAGGCAAGAATTATAAGGTATTTCAAAATGATTACATTTTTGTTGTGTTTCCCTCAATAATAATACTGTATTTTGTATAGTTTAAAATTTTGGATTTGAACACACTGAGACTGAGACCGAATATAAATATAATAGAGGAAAACTCCTATAAAATAACTCGATTTTATATTGTATATACATAATTCCATGCCATGCCATGCCATGTTTTGTGCAGTGTGCACTGTTCGTTTAGTCTTTAGTGTTCTGCTGTTCCTTTTATATGTAATCTGTATACATATGAATATGATGAGGAGATCTACTATAACTGATATGTGAGTTGATTGAGTATGTATATGAATATGAAGAATTAAAAGGAAAAAATAAAAAAATTAAAACCGAACAAAAACTTATATTACATTACGTTACGTTGTATGTACATATTTTTGTTCTGTGTGCTGTTGATTATAATTTATAATATACATTTTAATGGGAAATTGGAATGTAACGTACATACTATGTATAATTGGTATAATGTATAATGTATAGCGTGTATAATATAATACAGTGTGACTGGTGAGGTCGAAAATGCTTGGGAAGGCGATTATTTTCGATTTTATTTTATACGGCAGCGGCATACGGGTGACGGAGTGAGTTTTATATCATACGATACATAGAAACATAGACATACTGCTGGTAATTTTACATTTTACTTTGCTTGCTTTTGCTGCTGCTGTGTATTTTTACATTCACATTCGGTCGGTACTTGATTATAAAATGTTGAGTTTTTAATATGTAATGTATTTTTGTATCATTATAAATTGTTGTAGGAAGGTAATCTGAGATATTTTCGTTCGTTTGTTTCATTTTGCTGAAAATGTTCGTTTTTTGTTCCTGTTCACTGTTGTATTGTAGTATGTACTTATATTGTGCCACACCGTGCGGCGTGCACTACACCCGACACCGTACCGTATCTATTCTCTGGCTATACCCTCTACATCTGCCTGCATAGTGTATACATATAAAAATACAAACTTAGCATTTGGTAATGGCAGCATAATGGTGAATGTAGAATTGGTAGAATGTAAAATGCATATAATTCTGAAATTTTGTTGTTGTTTATCACATTGCTGTTTTTGTTGAAGTTGATGTACATCATCTACATTGTAGATACGTACAGAAAAGGTATAGTTGAATTAAGTTGAAAGGTTTTTTTTTTTTATCTTTTTAATTTTATTTTTCTCATTTTTCAACAAACAAAAAATAAAATTATTTTATTTTTGGTTTGTTTTTGGATTTATTTTATGATTTTCCATTTAGCTGAATGTTAGCTGATATGAAGCTCTGACCCAAATTTATGAAAATTTCACAATTTCTAGGAGTTTATTGTAATTAAAATTAATCATTTTATTTTCTAAAAAAAAAAATAAATAAATAAATTTTAAATCCTTGATATAAACATGCATTTATAATGTGTATGTGTACCTACATATTTATATGTGTACCTAAGATTCCGTCATATAATGTATTCATTGTATGGTATGTAGTAGGTAGTAGTATGTAATGTTTAAAATATAATTAAAAATCAATACAAATTTGAAA
This sequence comes from Villa cingulata, assembly GCA_951394055.1. Classification (NCBI taxonomy): domain Eukaryota; kingdom Metazoa; phylum Arthropoda; class Insecta; order Diptera; family Bombyliidae; genus Villa; species Villa cingulata. Next base: position 17,881,009 of record OX596025.1, read on the forward strand.
TTTTTTTTATTAAATAATGCATTTCAATTTGTTTGTTCTTTTTACTATAAATAAAGATGTGCAATACGTACAGTTGGAAAAATATAAAATTTTTATAAGAAAAATAGTACATAATAATGTACATTTTATGTAGTATTATATTGCATGCAAGCATTAGAATATTCAGAGATATTACTACATTGTAAATTACAAACTGCTAATAAATACTTAGTACCAATAGTAGGTACTACCAGCACTACCTACATTATATTGAAATTACTTTTGCCAGCAATAAGTCATATTTGAACTTAAAAAATCTCCATAAAATTATATGTAGTACTATATGGTACTATATAGTACATTATACATCAGTACGATGTGGTATACAATTTATTAATGTAACATGAAATAATGTAAATTAGGTACCTATATAAAGTCTACATGAATAATGTAGAAATTTAAAGTAACGAACGATACGGATAATAACGTTTTCATTCGAATAGAAAATTTTCTCTTCAAATTTAATATACCTATAATAGTATACTTACATTTTTTTAAAATAAAATATGTGTAATTGAAGGCCGTCGACGTCGGCGTAATTATTTGAAGTAATAATAAAAGAGAATTAGGTACCTAGCTATCTATCTAGGTACATGTTTGTATTTAGCACTTTGAAAAATTTAGAAACGAAAATAAAAATAATAAAGAGATTTTTTATTCGGAATATTGTTTGTAAGAAGCTATTGTAGTAATTGAAATGATATATGAGTTAATGTTCTACTACCAAATAAAACGTCTACTAAAATCATATTAATATTATCAAAAACACTAGAATATATAAGACGTCCCAAGCTGATTATAATCGAAAAAATAGCTTTCAGATCATATCCCAATATTGGTGGCTATAGCTTTTTTGCTGATGTTAATGTGATATTAATATCTCAATCCACTGTAATATAGGATATAGTTTGTATGGTTTGTATACTGTACCTACAACATGAAATTGTTTTTATCAGCAGAACAAGACAATGCGTGGCAATACAACACGATAGAGTGGCGAGCTTTATATTGATAAATTGGTGTGTAGTTGTATGTATATTTTCCTTTAACATTACTTTTACTAACTTTATGTACCCGACATGATGACTATAGTAGTTTTTGTTGTTCATATTGTATTTACTATTATATGCCGCGCCACGCTATAGTGATTTGATTATTATACAGATCATGGTTGTGTGGTTGTGTGTATAATGTTTTCTTTTAACCATTTCAGTGGCTATTTTTTTGTTAATAGATTTTTGGATTTTTGCTTATACAATAATAGTTGTTTGGTTGGTATAATTTTTTTTACACATCATTCAAAATTCGTACAATTTTGATTGTACTGTATGTGTATAGCTACATTTAGTTTGGGTACCGCGGTTCGATCTTTGAAGATTGATATAGATTTTAATAGTATGTGTAAATGTACATTTTAATATATATATGTATAGCCAGAGACTACTGAAAACACGTTGTTTTATAAGTTGTCTCTGGTATAGCTATGTATTGTATATTATTACACTTACACTGCACTATTTACGTAATTTCTTTTTATTTCTAGGATTCAAGAAGATCAATGAAAATAAAAATTTGTATTATATCATATATTTTACAAGGAAGGTCATGTATGTATAATCACTGTACATGAATGTATATGTACGTAATTTGAATATACGTGTATATATTTATGGTGTGTAAATTTATACTATAAAGGAGTATAGTATATGTAAGAATACGTACGTCTTTTGAAATATATGTTATATTTCGTAATATGACACATCGATATTTTATTTTATATATTGTAAGTGAAATGAAATTTTTGATTTTTTACAATATCTTGCATATGCGTGTGCACATACATATGTACATGTATATCATTTTGTTATTAAATAGATATATGTATAAGTTCATTGAACTTGAACCTTTGAATTTTTTTAGAATACATTTTATTTCAATGATGCAATTATATATAATTATATAATTTATTACTGTATATATCAAATATATTTCATTGCACATAGCAGTTCTTGAGCCACTAATAAATTGGTGGTTTTCAAATAATATGTAACCATTATGTAATATATGTAGTATATATATTAGAAATATATATGTATGTAGGTATGTTGATATATGTGTTTAGAAAAATTTATCTTATGTATCTTTTCAACATTTATATATTAAATGTATTACATATGTACTTTAAGTCCACAAGAAATAATTTTTATTTATTCATACTTCGCTGCATGTACTTAATATAATTATAATTTTTGGCTGAACTTCCGAATTTGTGCCGCCAGATTTTGAAACGAGACCATCGGATAATGATACTTTGGAATGTCCTCTTTAACGTGGTATATGTCTCTGTTGGTGCAAATTCATCTTAACGACGCAAACTACGCTAAAAAATTTTTGGTCCAAAATGTTGGGTTTCACAAAATCTGTTATTTTACTAGATCAGGATCTTGGATGGGATTAGTTAATTTATCATTTGAGAGATAACTTCCTGCTCTATTTGTCACATTTTATTTCATTTTGTTTGGATTAGCGGTTCTTGAGATATAAGGACTTAAAGCAAAGATACTTTAAATTACAATTACAATTAAAGTAATTTATAGTATCTTTGCTTAAAGTCAAAATTTTGTGTTTTTTAAAAATCAATTTTTCAACTTCTTTTGATGACGTTATAACTTCAAAACTTGAAGGATGACATGTATGTTTTATTATATCATTTAAATGGTTTTTTTGTCCTCTTTCGAGTGATATCACATTTATGTGTAGAAACTGCATAAATAAAAAAAATGCACAAATATACAACAAATTGCGAAAAAATACATATTTTTCATACATTTTCATACATATTTGAGTAATTATGTACTTCAAAGTTTACTATTTTTCGTAGTATTATTTACCTTTTACTAAATATGTACGTAAAAAATTTAGTGAAATTCAATTTTATGCACCTTTTACAATGATATACAAAAAATTCAGATAAATGTTAAATTCAACTTTTGTCTACCCCTTTAAAATTTATATAAGTTTTAGTAAAATTAAGTTTCATGTTTCATTTACCTTTTACAAAATTTTATATTAAAACTTCAGAAAAAAATTATTACTATCTTTTTTCTTACAAATTATTTTGTATGAAAAATGTGTATTTTTTCGCATTTTTTCCTATATTAGTGCATTTATTTTTTTTATTTTGTGAAATTAGCTTGTGATTAGTGATTTATTTGAAAATGCAAGATTTCGTTATTAAAGATTTTAGCATGCGGTCAATCATAACGCTTTCATTTTTCCATATTCTTCATAATTTTTTTTATTTACTTAAAAATTCGGTATAATATATACAAATAAAGTTTCATTAAGGGGATGCCCTCCTGAAATCAAAAATTAAAATTGAAAACTCACACGACGAAAATAGCTAACAAATACATTCAAAAAATATTTTTATCGTTGTGTTAGTTTACTTTCTGTTATTATTTTTTTTTCATTTATTTTACACTAACCTTCTTTTATTTTGTTTTGTAAATTTTGTGGGTATATGAAATGCGCAACTAATAGAAAAAAAAACAAAATCAATTCTTAATATTATATGAGGACCGAAGGCAGAAAAAGCAAAAAAAAATTTCATAAAAAAAAGTACACGTCATAACAAAACAACATAGTGTACATATACCAAAATTTGAACTTGAAACAAACTTTAAATGAATGTTAATATGTAGTGCAATACATATTCATTTTTACACATTTACTACATATGTTCATAAGTTTGTACAACCAGTACAACTAACAAAGCGTATAGCACATACATAACACCCATTTACCAGGAAACAATATAAATTTGGTACTGTATCGAATTTATCAGTGTATTTACATATTTTAACATTTGACAGTATATGTAGTAGTGTCGAATGTCTGCTTTGCCTGTGCTTTAAGAATTATACGCAAACGTATTTGCAATAGCCAGAGTAAATTTGTTTTTGTACATTTCAACCTACCTGCTATCGCAGAGAATATAATACATACATACATATATATATATATTATTTGTGGTGCTGCTATACGAATACTTCGCAGGTTTATTTCTTTCATCATTTTTTTTCTTATTGATGTTGCTTTTGCTATGCCACTATCTTGACACACAATTACATATATATGTGCAGTGTGTATGTAGTATGTTCACTATTGTACATGGATAGAAAAATTATTTCAGGATTTGTTATAATTTTTGAACAATTTTTGACTTGAACATTTAGAATATTATTTTTTAAAAACAGACAACTAATTAGGGTATTCACGGTTTGGTCTTGTATCATTGTAAACGGTGTAAACTCGTACAATCCTACACCTATTGTAAACATCTTCAATGTAATTTTTACCTACACTGCTTGTAAAAATTTACACTGCTGAAACCCATTGTATATTACTATTGCTTACTATTGTATATGCCATTCTGACATTAAATGCTAAAATAATTTGATTATTTTTATAATATTTTAGCTGACATAATTTGCTTGATTTCAATACAAAGTTTTCGTTCACGATATAGTGTAATGTGTAAGATTTTGGTGTATATTCACACTTTTTACACTCTTACAACATTTCGTGAATACCTCTAACATTATAAGCATCCTGTAAACCAAATTATATTACACTTTCAAAAAACTACATGTATACACTATACAGTACAAAAAATGTTCATGCAATATACAATATTCATTATGTTACTCTACCTACTTTATTCGCAACGATAAAGCATTGTATTGTACAAATGGTTGTTTTTTTTTTTTTTGTAATACATATTGTATATCATGATAGTATAAATACTTATATTATAACATAATTATACCTGGACCTATCCAGTATCCTGCAAACAAAATTATACTACCATATTACCGAGTTACAAACCTGTATTGATAATTTCTAAATGATATTTGAAATACAAGATATAAACATTTGTGTATATAATTGCGTACATCATGTAATGAATATACTATATGAATATACATAACCATATATTCATACAATCAATATCATTAGGTTACTCCTTACTCCAGCTATTTTATTCTTATTGCTTATTATACACATTATATACAATACACAATATTGTACATCATAATAGCAGGTAGCTTCTTTGCAATGCTTTGCTATGCCTGTCATTTTTTTGTTTGTTTTTTTATTTATTTTTTTTTCTTCTGTTTTCGGCGATCGTATGATAGCAATTGGAAACATTTTTTTTGTTGTTTATTGAATATATACCACTCACACATATATAATATTTTTATTCGTATAAAATGAATAAACGTATCGGTGAAAAATTGATATATTTAGAGCCAAGAGTTATGCAAAACATTTTTATTATCTGTGACAAAATTTTTGTGAAAAATAGGAATTTTATATTACTAATTATTCTGAAATAATGTAAAAACTTTTATTTTTCTATTTCGAAATCGAAAAAAGAACATTCGAATTACCTTATATGAAAATTTCAGTATAACACGCAATCATCTACCCATGAAAAATTACATTTAAAATCTATACATTTTTGGTAAAAATCCTTCTCTCTTCAAAGCGTTCTACAGGACTAATAAGGACAAAAATTACTAAAGTGCTCCACTTAGTTCACTCTACACCCTTTGAATGATGTATGACAAAAATTTTAGAAAAATACATGGTGTAGTTACGGAGAAAAAGTGTACCATAGCACGTTGAAATTTGAAGAAAGCCTCGTCCTTATTATCCTGTACAGGAAAAACTAAAACCTTTTTGAAAAATTTGTTCCACTTAGTTCACTCTAGACCCATTGAGCTTTCATTTAAAACATATATCATAAAAATTGGATAAAAAATGGCTGAGAAAACGTGTACCCAAATCACCCAAAATCAGTAAAATCAGAATAACCTGCTCTTAATAAATTTTTAAATATTTTATATGTGCCTTTCAAATGATCGATTTCACTTACAGTATTAATTATATCTATATATAATCGCGTCAAGGAAATAAAATTTATTTACAAACAATTTAAAGGTTCAATGAACTTATCCATCCATCCATGTATCTATTTAACATCAATATCATATACATACATAGACATACATGCCATATGTATGTGCTGTGCATACACACATACAAGATATTGTAAAAAATTAAAAATTTCATTTCACTTACAATATATAAAATAAAATATCGATGTGTCATATTACGAAATATAACATATATTTCAAAAGACGTACGTATTCTTACATCTACTATACTCCTTTATAGTATAAATTTACACACCATAAATATATACACGTATATTCAAATTACGTACATATACATTCATGTACAGTGATTATACATACATGACCTTCCCTGTAAAATATATGATATAATACAAATTTTTATTTTCATTGATCTTCTTGAATCCTAGAAATAAAAAGAAATTACGTAAATAGTGCAGTGTAAGTGTAATAATATACAATACATAGCTATACCAGAGACAACTTATAAAACAACGTGTTTTCAGTAGTCTCTGGCTATACATATATATATTAAAATGTACATTTACACATACTATTAAAATCTATATCAATCTTCAAAGATCGAACCGCGGTACCCAAACTAAATGTAGCTATACACATACACATACAGTACAATCAAAATTGTACGAATTTTGAATGATGTGTAAAAAAAATTATACCAACCAAACAACTATTATTGTATAAGCAAAAATCCAAAAATCTATTAACAAAAAAATAGCCACTGAAATGGTTAAAAGAAAACATTATACACACAACCACACAACCATGATCTGTATAATAATCAAATCACTATAGCGTGGCGCGGCATATAATAGTAAATACAATATGAACAACAAAAACTACTATAGTCATCATGTCGGGTACATAAAGTTAGTAATGTTAAAGGAAAATATACATACAACTACACACCAATGTATCAATATAAAGCTCGCCACTCTATCGTGTTGTATTGCCACGCATTGTCTTGTTCTGCTGATAAAAACAATTTCATGTTGTAGGTACAGTATACAAACCATACAAACTATATCCTATATTACAGTGGATTGAGATATTAATATCACATTAACATCAGCAAAAAAGCTATAGCCACCAATGTTGGGATATGATCTGAAAGCTATTTTTTCGATTATAATCAGCTTGGGACGTCTTATATATTCTAGTGTTTTTGATATTATATACTCATAACGAAATCGAATTAATTATAACACACATTATAATATTTTTCTGTTTCGTAAAGCTTGCATATTTATTATAAATAAACGAAAATCATAAACATCTTTTTGGTTTCGCTTAATTTATCTTTTTTTTTTTTATTTATTTTTAGAGAAAACTGAAAAGAGCTTTGATTTGATTTAAATTGGAAAGTTATAAAAACGAACAAAAATCAAATTCAATTTTGAATTAATCTAAAAAAACACTAGTATATAAATACCGACGTGATACATACAGTTAAACACATGAAAAAAATTTATGTATTATGTATGATGACGATATATTATATTAAAAACATTTTCTAACAAAACTATAATTGAATGTGTAATACATATAATAAATATATTAATGTATACTTTAGCTAAACAGACAAATAATAAATGATTATACGCGGTCAATAGATTAGGTAGGTATTTATAATTATGAGAAATAATTTAATTTGAGATTGAGAGACAAAACAAACATGCACAAGCAGCACCACAAGCTAAATGTATAATGTTAATCTATTAATATGTAAGTAAATTGAAAACAAAAATGACAAAAATAACAAAAATTAAATTAAAGAGTTTTGATGTTGTTTACAAACAATCAACTCTTAATTCTTATGTAATATGATTTGAAATTACTATACACATACAAATTAATATTATCGTATTATTATGAGTATATGTGTACATATATATGCAATTTTCGATATAATAAAATTAATAAGAATTTGGGCGGTTTTATTAAAATTTACATATGTAGTAGGTATATGAGTAAATATTATTTATAAACAAAATTCATAAAGTTGAATGCTCATATTAATGATGACTAAAGGCAGACGGCAGTTAGTATGTGGTGTATTATATAATTTTATTTGTGACGTACATAAATTGAATTAATCTACAATATGAGATGAGATAGGTATAATGTAATACTTGAATTATCGGAAAAATTCACGCATTTGTAATATTATATAATCATATCATATACATAATGTAGATGTAGATAGTATTATAGCAGGATATGAGTTATATATATATGTATACATTATATACATATGTATATTTGTTGGACTTGGAATTGCAACTGGATGCGGATATAATGCCGATACAACAAAATATTTGTGTCATGTAGGTACCTACTTCTTATTACGTACATTATATATAATATATACATATATACATACATATGTGTATAAAATGTACACATATCAGATTCCCAGACAGTCAGAGAGTATAGTATGTATGTATAGTAAATTTCATTGAAAACGAAACTGAAAATTTTGAAAGAAATGAAAAGTGGTCTCGTATTTTAATACACAATACATAATATTATGTAAACATAATATATACAATATATGTACATATGTACATATACGTAATGATACAAGTATGTACATTGATATATACGTATATTATTTGAAGGTCGTCATCGTATAGTCGTATCGCAGAATTTGTATTTTATACTAAACTATAACAACATATACATATTTATGTACGTATGTTTATTATAGGTACGTAGATATGAATGTATAATAAATATGTATGTACCAAACCATACCAATTTCAATTCGCAATCAGTCATTCATGATAGTAGTATAGCACATGGTTTTATGGATACTTTTGAAAAAGACGAAGCTTTCAAAGAGCGCATTTTTGTGTTTTGGGTACTTTTTCTCATTCCTTTATAATGATGATAATATATGTATATCCTGGCATGGCCTGTATGATGTTAAGTTAATGGTATGATGGAGATGGTAATAACAACAACGATGATATGATGATAATATGATGATGATCATATACTAGGATAAGGAAAGGAGGCTGTTTAGTTAGTGGTGGCGGAAGTAAACAGTAAGTTGTGTTGTGTTTAGATTTAACCACGTGCATTTTGATTTAAAAAAAAAAAAATGTGATTTGTTTTTGTTATTCTTATCTGTACCTTATACTATACTACATTATGTACATTTATACACAATTATATAGATATTAATATCGTTATGTATGTACATTTTATATACTCAATTGGTTATTTAGCTGCTGATAGGCAGAGCAGAGGCACATTCATAAGAATTAAACATTGGTGCAGAATTTATATATATTTCGGTACGATTAATAATAATATATGTATGTATGTACATACACTCATATGCATGAATGCTCATATCAGATATCTTATGCACGAATTGTATTAAACATATTCTCTGTACATATGTACATTATGTAGTTCAAGTTGATGATGATGATGATGATGATGATGATAATGGTAATATGGTATGGTCTGGTCACAGGAATATTTTACCATTTTACTCTTTGGAAAATTTACATTTGCATTTGCACAAAAAAAAAGTAGGTAGGTATTTTGAGAATGTGAACTTATATGTACATATATATAAATGTACACAGATTGAATTGGGTTTATATATGTCCATAATAGCATAACACTTTTATATACATAATATAAATATAGAATTAACCTGTTGAGAAAAGAGTACCTACTATGTATTATGTGGTGTAAGTGTAAAACATCACATTCCGCATCTATATGTACGTATTACATATTACATAATATAAATTTATATACAATGTCTTATAAACTCTATTTAGGTATTATGTTATGTGGTATTATATATACATATTTATATACACAATAATAAATACCTATAACCATATATGTATATGTATTTACTCATAATATATGTATACTTACATATTATATACATAAAGTTCCTATCATACAAATCTACACAATAAACGAAAAAGATGAATGAAATTTTTGTTGTGTCACAGAACTTTTGCAATAAATTTGTAAAAAATATGTATACATATAGGTATATAGTGGTACATATTTACTCTTTTTCATCTCTTTTAAGTGATATATATGTACATACGACGCTATCTATATAAACACGGTAATATACAAAACAAAACAAACCAAAAATATTAAAGAGAGTTCATAAGTTTGAAGTACATACATAATTCTTCTTCTTCTTGTTATAATTTTTTTTCCTTCCTCTTTCGATTGTTTTGTTTCTGTTTGTTTAATGTGATAACACAGGAGACGGAAGAAAAAAATTTTATGAATCAAATGAGAAATTGGGTGGTTTTTTTTTCTTGACTTTGCGTCGTGTTTGTTTTTTTCTACGATTAGGTATTCTCTGTTTTGTTTTGATTATCATTTACGTAAATACTATAGTGTACATACGATAAATGTATATACATATAATATTATATTATATAATATTATGTATACATATGTACACATAATATACTCGTATGTAAATTTTATATATACCTACATACATTTTTGTTAAACGGTTGAACCAGGTTGAACCACGTTGTTGTTTGCGGGAAATTCTTTAAAATTCAAAAAATTCTTATTTTCACTACTGTATATATTATAATAGGTATATATGTACCAATATTATGTAAACAAAATCCATTGAAGAAAAAAATAATTGTGTGTATATATGTGTACATATACATATGTACCCACTTTAATTTGTTTTGTTTTCTATTGTGAATTCTATTATGATTGAGATTTGATGAATCGAAAACGATTGATTGACAAATGAACATAATTTAATTTTTTTTTCATCGTTCATTCTATACTATAAATGATTCAAATGGTATCTAATGTAAGTATATATATTAATGTGTGTAGATTAGTCAAATGAAAGCGTAATTTTTAAAAGGATATTGAACTTTGCACATATAATATAATATTGATTCAATTAAATTTAATTAAATAATTAATTCAAAATGTCATATATGTACCTATTTAATAATTACTATTATCAATAAAATTATTTATTTTTTAGTTACGTGATTGCTACATGATTCGCCTTCAATTAGAACATTAGATATATGGATTGCGCTGAATTGAAACGTGAATATGCAACTCTTGAAGACTATATCAACGTGAAGGACGTACAAAAATTTCATAAACATCAGAAATCGTAGCAAAACTACAGGATATGTTTTTGAAAGATCGTAGATTAATGAAGAAAAATTTATTTGAAGTCTGCATCAGAAAAGATAAAAAGGATTTTGTGTGCCATTTCATTACTATGAATGAACTTAGATCTACCATCATGATACTGAATCAAAACAAATGGCTAAGGATTGGTATGAATTAGGTTCTTCAGCTTCGAAACGAATTAAGGTCCAGAAATCGGCAAAGAAAGTGTTAGCATTAATTTTTTATTCGTGGATAATCTTCAAAGTAATAAAACAATAAACTCAGATTATTATTCAAAGGTCTGGTTTACAGAAGAACAGTCATTTTTCATCAAGACAACGCACCCTCTCAAACAGCTCAAAAAATATCAATAGTAAGAAAGGTATTTTTTCATTATTTTCGTAATAATTTGAATCATTTGAAACGAAAGGTATCAATTCTATCTACATATTATACCTATATGCTTTCTATAATTCGCATATCGGTCGTTGCATTTATTTAAAACGGTAGTTAATTTCAACTGAACTTAATTAGTCAAATACGAACGTAGTACATCTATTATTACACATCTTCTGAAATTTATATTAGGATTGAAATTTAATAATCTCATTATATACTCGTACATACATATTATTCAATATCAGAATTAAAAAAAAACAGAATCTGTTCAACCATTGCAAATAAACTTACAACTAAATAGTGTAAATTTTGATATTAAATAATTCTTAACAGTTCAACTCAACAGGTTGATAAAAATACAAGATACAACGTATACCATATGAAATAATCACTGCAATATAATGTATATTATGTACATAATATACATATTTTGTTGGTTGGTGGGTATGGGTACCTCATCTCATCTTATACTAAACATTATGTACATATGTACATATATGCAAATGTAAATTTTATATATAATCAAATACACACATGAATATATACATTATAACGAACCACTTATAACTATCGCCACTTACAATAATATAAAATTGAGATTTGAAAAGAAAAATTTTAAGAGTTCATCATTAGCAACATTGTTTCACGTGATGTTGTTATCAAATTATAACAAATATGTATATATGTAATCCGAATCGAATGCAATACATACTATCATTTGTTTATAAATATAAATAAAGATAATCAACATGTATCAAACGTACGTAATTGTAAAAAGTAAAGTAAAGTAAAGTAAAATTATTATTCGTGTACAGGAAAATCAGGGAAATAATACAAAACGCAAATTCACTAAATAACATACATATGTAGCTGTATAATCCATAAAATTTTCTTTATGCATTAATAGCACATTATGATGTACACCATATATTAACATAATATTAAAAAGTTCATCTTATGGATGAATGATACGTCAATTTTGAGTCTGACTCACTTAACATTTTACCAAGAAGTTGGGTTGTTTTTATTATTCATCGTGAAATCGTACAGTGACAGAAAACAATTTTATGAAATGTATATATTTATAATAATAATACGTAGACGTACATACATGTAACGTGTTAAAAATAAATAAAGGAACGATAATGAAAAAGAAAAGAGAATCCAATTTGTAATGTGTTAATGTGCCAATTCAAAAAAAAAAAAGTCGGTATAAAGCTTTAAAAATCATTATTTTGTATACAATGCATATAATATATTACTTGCATTGAGTAAATATAATATATACGAAGAAAAAGAAATAAAAGATAAATAGGTATGTAAATAAATAGCAAAAGAAATCTCTCAAACATTTTCCAACAAGTCCATTTCCCGTGATTCATCCGGCTTTTTGAATAAATATAAAAATGTACACATATTAAATAAAACCCATAGCTTATTATATTTTTTATTATCATCGAATTTTGTCTGTTATATGTATGTGCTGTGTTGGAATTTTTTTCTCAGTTAATATTTACCAGGAACTTTATCGTCATCAACAACTTCGTCTTCATAATCATTATCATTTTAATGTGTAATTTAAAAGTAAATATGTATGTATGTATATTTATATAATTACAATGAAACAAAAATCAACAAACAATTTTTAAAAGTTTTTTCATACATACATAATATAAGAATTTGTTTAACTTTTTAAAAATGTTAAAAGAAATTGGAAATTGTATACATACCAACATTAAATGCAAATACATATTATGTATGTAGGTAGTACATATTCATGAAGACAGATATATGTATATATAGATAGGTGTACAATTAAAACAACTCTAAAAACACCTAGAGGTTTTCATAAAAATTTCTGTTCGCGCATACCTTTTCTTCTATACATATCCGCGTGAAGTTCGGATATAAAACACGTACGTATGCAAAATGCAATGTTTAAAATGAAAATGAATTGAATACTTACCTTGCCTTATTATTATTATTATTTTTTTTAAATAATGTATGTAGATGTAGAAGAGGTACAGTTAATATTACAACAGGAAATTTATCATTATTTATAATCATATGTGTTTTTAAAAAATTTTCACGAAAAATTTCGTTACAAATAAAACTGAGAACCAACCAGTAAAACGTCCGGATGATATACTGTTATTACTTATATTATACTTTAAATAAATAATCAATGAGTTGAATTTTATTTAAAAGTTTATCTTCATGATTAATGAAGAAAATAGATACTCATACTATGTCTTATCAAAAAATCATATCAATTTATTGGTTAATACCTATTACATATTAGAGTATTTGGGAAATTTTGAAACGGCAAAATTATGTACTGGCTTAAGCTTTACTGTCAATTTTATTCTTATTAACAATTTTTTTCTCCGAGCAGAAGCACTATAGAGTAAAATACGTTATAATTGTTAATAGATTTTATTTCATAATTTTCTCTATGAAATCTAATAAGTTGATAATGTACATATACTGTGTACCTGTGGATATGTGCCTACATATTTATGTATGTACATAAAAATTTTCTATTATTTGCAATTGAAAATATTTTCCATCCAAATGAAAATTTTCCGTTGAAAAAAAAAAGCTAATCTAATAAAATAAACAGTCGAATGAATTTTCATTTAAACCATATTTATAAATATGAAAATAATAATAAAAAACAAAATAAATGAAAAACATACAAATACAAAAAATTAAAAAGGCGAGGCAAAATAACGAACGAATTAACTAAAATAATAAAAAATGAAACACATGGAGAGTCATTTTTGTGGTAACGAAACAAAATTACAAAATGAATTTATTTGTATGCATTTGTTGAATAAATAAATAAATATAAAAATACGAACTTATAGTACTTTACACAAACAATAAATGCAAAAAAGCAATGGAGCAAAGTGAAAAAAAAATGTAAAAATTCATTGCATGATTCATGAAATTGGAAAATTTTTTAAAAAAAGCATTTACGTTATTTTTCTTATTATTTTCATAAGTTTATGTTTATACACATATTTTATTATATACATTACATACATACAATACTGTACATTGTATAAACAAATTAGTGCAGTATATATACATTATTTGAAAATATTGTTTTTATGAAAATGCCAGTGTAACCGAACCGACAAATAATTTAAATTAACCAAAAGAATGATAATGTTTTTTAAAGTTTCGTTTTGAGAAGAAAAAAATTGCTTCTAGCAAATTTTATTTTTATAGCCGTCACTGTCGTCATCATCATCATCATAATAATAATCATAGTCGTAGTCATCGCTGTAGTCGTTATTCATTTAACGTTTCAAAGCACACAACATTTTTATTTATTAAGTTTGCCCTCGACTAAAATAATACTCATAGTGGATACTTACTATTTTGTTTTTTTTTTTTTTTTTGTTATTATATTCATATAAACGTTCATGTTCATATTCATGTACATATTATACATTTCATTCAATTGAATGCATGCATACATGTTAGATGTAGCTTAACTAAATTGTTTATGCTATTACACGAACGTAATTGTTGTTGTTATTTTTGTTATTAACGATGATGATGATGATGATGATGATGATGATTGCCATGTGATTCAGTTTTCAGTTCAATATAAAATTGTACATATTATGTATACATACATTGATATTGTGCTGTGTGACTCAACTCAACTTAATTCTCAACTGAATTGAAAAAATAATATCTAAAAACTAAAATAACAGAGTATAATTTTATATTATATTTTCTATAAAAATCTATATGTTACATACATACATACATACATATGATGTATAATATGAAACACTGAATATACAATATAAAATAAATGTAAAAATAGTCAGCTTTTACTGCTATAAAATTTTTTTTTTTTTAAAATAGAAACTGACTATATAAGAAAGCAATGCCAAGTCAAGTTGTTAACTAACCTAACAAACAATTTTAAATTACATATCGTGTAGGTATGTATAGCCAGCAAAAATTAAGCAAAGTCAAAAGCAACCAGCAACATTTTAAAATAGGAGAGTTGATTTGATATTTTGAAAAGTATATTTCTGTTTAATTTTAATTCGTAACACTCGTTCCGTTCGTATACATAACATAAGTACGTATGTATGTATGTATCCAAAACCGACACACAATAACGATGAATAATATACCTATAAGAAAATATATAAAATTTTTTGTGTATTAATGGTTGTGGCTCTTGTCTAATATATGAAAAAATATATTTATTTTTTCGTTATCTTTGATATTTATTTTGAAATATAAAAATATATATGTATATACATACATATGTAGTACCATAGACATACCACCATATCGTATTAAAGATTCAAAAAAGATCCAAGTTAAAAACCACAATTTATAATATGTACGATGTGATGTGATATGATGCGAAGATTTTCAAAAATCTTTATAGATATATATACTACATGCATGCATATTATATCTTTTATGTGTACCTCCACTTGATATAGATAGGTATATATAAATGGTAAATGTTTATATAAAATATATGTACATATACGACTTTGAACGAACATTCGAGTTTTCTCTTCTTTTCTACAGATCAAAAAATTTAATTTTTATACGAACATCAAGAGTCTTCAGTCGAGGTTGAAAAATATAGTATTTTTTGAAATTTTTTTATATTTTCTTTTATTATTTTTAAATATAAAATCATCATTTCATTCTATATACATACATACACATCATTATCTTGGAAATTGTATGTACTATACATAAATGATGTCTCTACAACCTACGATAGTATACATTATAATATGTATTTATAGTTTTTTGTTTAGCTATCCTATCATCATCAACATCAGCATCAGCAACTCAACATCATGATGAACTGTGCTGTATGTAATGTTTTGTTAATATATAAAGTCAGAAAATATAAAATGAAAATGAAAAAAAAAAAATGTTTTTTTTATGATTTCAAGATAAATTTATACTATAATCATTCACGTCGTTTAAATTATTGAAATGAATTTTTTGGTGGGGGCAAAATTTTATTTTAAAATTCATAAAAATATTGTATGTAGGTATAACCTATCTAATCAAATAAAAATTACACTTAATGTACTCGTAAATACTTTATTTCTGTTGAAAAATTTTTTGAAAATATCAAGCTTAAAAGAAAGTCAAAATTAAATGCGAATTTAGCTTTTTTAATAAATTTTCTGTCTACTCATTTTGATATTTTTATACATTTTAAATACATAGGTACTATTATATTTATATTTATATTACAAAACTTATAAATTTTCTTGAAATTCTCATTTATTAATTTGTTGATAAATTTTATGACATTGTGTAAGCATTATAAAGTTTTATTTTTCATTTTCTATATAAAAATTATCACGTACTGTAAACAGATCACAGTATTATCGCTGTTTTTAAATACATACATACATTAGTAAAATATGTACATGTATGTACAAACATACAGATAGATACACGAATTAAAACAAACTAGAAATGTTTTTTTTTCAAATAATTTTATACGATGAAAAGTATAATTATCTATACACATGTGGAAAACTTTAAGTATATGTAGATAATAATAATAAAATAAAATAAAAAAAAAATACATAACTTATTTGTATAATTGGGAATGTAGGCGAATTATTAAGCTTAAAAAACAAGGTTTTGTTTTTCATTTTCGAATAATTAAATTCCACTTTGCTGAAGTCGTAATAAAATGTCGTTGGATGATTATGATTAAAAAAAAAAAAGCTTTTTTACTGGTTTTTAACAAAAATTTATAATTATATTTTATTCATATGTCATGAGTATGATATTCATTTGTAAAATATACACTTAGTACGCTGTATATACTTTATATTTATGTATATATATATATACTATCTATCGTATTACACGATTATAATTTGTAATACAACAAAGTTGTAGAACGCGAAATATGAAACTTGAATCACTGAATATATTATACATTTATTTTTATTCGTAATTATAACGTCGTGTATATGTATTTAAATTATTTTGAATTGTTAATGTTAATTGTTATAGGTATTCGTAATTGACACAATTCGTCGTTATAAAATGTTAGATCATTTATGATTAGTTTGAATTTCATAATAAAAAATATCTAAATAAATTAATAGTAACTATCTATAATTTTTGTTTATCTAAAAATGTTTCAGCGAAACTTGAACATTTTGGCAACTTTTTTATAGTATCAATTATACAGGAAATAGATAATATGAAAATTTATTTTTTCTGAAATAATTTTTTATTCGTTTACACGTAAAAGTATGCATGTAGGTATATTTGAAATTTTCCATAAAATTGAAATAGTAGAGAGAAGAGATGACTAAAATAAATAAATTTTCTGTAATAAAAAATGTAAATTGAATGAATTCTCAATTATTTAAATTATCATATTATCATTCAAGTGTAGTATCAAACGTACATTTATGTTTGTGTTGAATATAACACAAAACATAATATGGTATTATATCGATTTAAAATTTAGGGTTTTCACCCACTCGAAGCCTTCACACAGAATCGCCACTGATTTTCCTGTAGAAAAATGAAAATTTCATCATAAGACCTGCATATTTTATATAAATTTTATGTATACATACTTTGTTGATGATATAAAATATACGTGCATGTTCATGTATAGCATTTTGTGTACGTGCAGTGTAATGATGAAAAATATACAGAGCCCCAGTGGGTCGCCACGGCACATAGAGCAGTAAAAATGGTTGCGGGAATTGATAAAATTTCCGTCGACGTTCGTATACATATGTATGTATAATGTTTTGATGTTGCTGGTTGCTGCTATGGCATTGCTTTTTATTTCTTTTTAATTTTTTTTTTTTTTTTGCTTCTCGTCGTATGGTATTTTTATATTACGTACTATACATGAATATGTAGATGTATATAGATTATATATATATAGGGATGCCATTATATCTCTTTTAAAGAGGACATGTCCTCTTTTTAAACCAAAATCTTTTTTACACTTTTTTCCTCAAATTTTCCTTAAATGTTCTCTTTTTTTAAATATAAAAAGAGTACAAACTTGACTGTGATTACATCATATTTAAACTGATTTCAATCTAATTACATTTTTTTTTTGTGAATTTGATGTGGAAATTGAATCAGACTTGAACTTATTCGTTCGTTCAAAAATCCAAGCGATACGGTCTTCAACAAAAGTTGCAACTTTTTTCAATGAAAAGTTTTCTAAATTAGACGACAAAATAGCAGCAATAGAAGCTACTCTTTCTTTTCACACTGTTAAACATCACCAAAGCTTTCTATCAACAGACTGCACAACAAGTTTATTGAAAGAACTATTCAAGGATTCTGAAGCTGCCAAGAAAATGTCATCTGCAAGAACTAAAACGACAGCAATTGCTAAATATGTTATAGCTCCGTTTTGTATTAACGAATACATTTCTGATATAGAAAAAGTACAATATATTTTTGTATCAACCGACGGCAGTAACCACGTATCTAGCAAAATTTTTCCGATAATTATTCAATACTTCTGCCTAGAAAGTGGGATAAGAACTCCAATATTTATACTCCAATAGTGGGATACTCCAACAATTTTTCACTTCCGATTTTTCCGAAGCTTATTTGTTTTTTGTACATTCATATATGTACATTTTTCACGAAAATACGAAAAAACTGGAATTAGAAAAAAACTCGGTTTTAGAAATGATGAATACTCTAGAAGATTTGAAAAATACATTAAAAAATAGATTTGACGAATCATTTATGCCTTTAAAGGTAAAATTGATCTTTTCTAAGTTGATAAAAGATGGGAAAGAAAAAGAAGTGAAAAATGTTACAGCTGAATTTACAAAAACGTATGAAAAATCATATATTTATTTGCAAAGTTGGTCAAAACAATTTGACGACTTAAGTGTTTTTCTTTGGATGAAATTAGATAAAGTTCCCTTTTGGGAAAATATTGAAAAAACCATTGAATTTCTCCAAACAAAAAATGTTTTAATAAATGATACAAAATGTTTTGACCAGTTCTGCAATTTGAAAAAATTTTTCGAATCGAATATTGAAGATAATTTTTTATCAATGATTTCAAGCGATAAATGGTTGAAATACTTCAGACAATTCGAAAATATCGAAATGTATTCAGAAATGTTGAAAATTTGTGAATATTTCTACGCAATTCCAGCGCAATTTTCCTGGTGTCCTCTTTTTGTCCTCTTTTTCCACATCCGGAAGTTCTCTTTTCTTAAGAAGCATTTCTGGTAACCCTATATATATATATGGTTTTTTGTTTAATTTATACACATATTTTCTGTTTGTGCTAATGGTAGTAGTAGTGGTAGCAGTAATAATAAATTGTTGTTGCTGTTTGGCTCGTTATACACAATTTCTAAATATACAGCAGTGTATTTTATTTGTTGTATTTCGACATTCGAAGTTTTTAGTTTGCTTGGCTAAACTAAAATCTAAAATCTTGGGGCGAAATGAAACAAAAACCTCCGTCATACCGTCTTCATCCGGCTCAATTTTTATATCTCTATATAAAAATGTATATTTGCTATTTAGACAAGCATTATTATATGAATGTGTAGCCTTACAATGCTAACGTAGTCATTTTCAATTTTATAATGCTTGCTTGGTTTCTTGTTTTAACCAGCTCTATATATGTGGCTCTAGCTATACTTGTTCATATTATATGTTCAACTTTTAATGTATATAAAATCTAAATTTATTATTGTTTGTATAATACAGCAAAGCAGATATTATAATATGTACATTATACATATATCCATGCATGATAATATATGATGTGCCATATAATTGTAAATTTGTAGAGTCATTTCATTTTGTTCGTTCGTATACGTATCCATCCATACATATGTACATGCATATATGTACGTGTACGTTGGATATCTCTCTCTATATCTGGTATATTCATAATACGAACGAATGGTATGGTAGTGTTCTTGAAAATTTTCTGACTTAACGTTTATTTTTGTAACAGAATAAAGTTGAATTTTTTGTTTTATATTGTTAGCAACATTCACATTATATTATATTTGAGAAAGGAAAATAAACCCAGCACCACATACAAGATTATATGCGATAAAATTGTAAAAAAAGAAAAAAAAATTATTTTGTATATACTTACATATTCTATAATAACAATAATACCAAAAGTTTATTTTATGCCGACACTGAGGCATATTCTAGAAGCAAATAAGTACCTACATTACATATGCATAAGTATGTAGATAATATATTTTTTGAATTTGGATTTTTAGCTTTAGTGATTTTTACTGTTTTGGCACAATAATTAATTACGTCATTTCATTCTATTTAACTGAAAATAAATATATGCTTTCTCTTTTTTTTTTTTTTGTAGATTGCTATTAATATCAGTCAACAAAATAATCAGTATGAATTTACAGAAAAAATACTATTTTAAAATTTAAAATGTACACATGTATACATACTGTATATAAAATAAATTAATTTCGACTCAAGTATAAAATAAATTTCGTATTCATGTATCATATCCGCCCAATAATAAAATGATATAAAACTATAGCGACGCCATCTCCTATCAACTCTGTACAATTATTGATTTTTATACATACATGATACTGTCATGTGTTTTTCGGTTTGAATTGCCTTTGAATAGAATGAAGAGGAAAATAACAAAAAGAATTATGAAATCGATCGAACAAAATATATAATATGTGTACGTAAGTGTATGGTATAAAATGTATGTATACATAATTTATAAAAAGCAAAGAATCAGAGTATACATACAATATAATATATTTTTGTTATAAATAATGATGGTAAGTTATAAAAGTATCAAACATAAAATCGAATGTATAAAATAAAATAGGGAAGAAACCGGCAATATAATAATAGGGCGAAATGAACCCCTTTTCGATTAAATTTTGGGTTCTTGAAACTGCTCAAACCTGTTATTATATTTACCAACTTCAGCTATATTACATACGCTACGCTGGTACGGATGCATGCATCAATGATGATGATATGATTACATGAGTATACGTATACGTATGTATATTAATACATATGTACTTTATAATGTATAATATATAATATCCTTATATATTTTGTAGGCTTAAATTCAAATACGTGCGCACGTATACGCAACGCACATATTCCATATCATGCCACATTCATATACCACCTTGGTTGAGAAGTTTTTCGACGAAGGACTTCCGGTCCTACTTGCTTTACAACTTTGCTACTTTTTTATCCAGCAAAATATTATTGCATTATTACATTACTTTATGCTCTGTGTGCGATTATAATATGTATATATATTACATGCTATGTATTGTCGACGTCGTATCGTACCATGTGTACAATGCATGTTTTGTATCTTTTTAAATACACAATTTCCTTTGGGACATGAAACTTTTTAATACTCTAGGTATTAAAGAATATACATATATGTAGGTATGTATGTATAATTTAAACCTACAGCTGTATTATATCTCTATTATAATAATATTGCAGGCATGTTTCGAACATTTCAAAACGACAAATGGTAATTTTCTCATTTCTTTGCTGCAAGACAAAAATACACATGATGATGATAAGGGATCACAGGCACAGCACATTTATTTTATAAATTGAATGGATTATATTACCACGACGATGGTACGGACACGACACGAATCATAGTAGAATGTATACTTACTTGTACTTGTGGTGCTGGTACTCGTACAATACTCATTGTACTCGTATTATGATGTTTTATAAAATGCAACATGTGAATACTTTTTAGCAGTTTCATGTTAAATTTCGAATATACTTACTATGTACAAAATACAAAGTACATACTCAGATTTAAAACTACACTTATAAAAAAGTATGACAACATATTAGTTGTCTATCAAACAAAAATGATTTTACGAATACATATTTGGATTTGGATATGGTTTTACTGATGATAATATTGTAGTCAGGTATAAATATAAAATGAACTTAACTTAAAATAGCTATTGAGATTAAGTCGAGAGTTAAATTTTAAAATTATTTACCATTTTACTTTACCAATCTACCTGGCGACTGGTCTCATATAGAAGAGAAGATAATATGTGTATACACTGTATGTACACATCATATAAGTTCATAATGCAGTTTATTACGACTTTAAAAAGAAACGAAAATATCATTTTTGGGTTTTTAAATTTCTTTTTCAGTCTTCTTCTTTGTCGTTTCTTTTAATACGAGTGTTAAGTGTATTAAAAATACAAGAGGTATCTTTATACCTACTCAAAATACCTTGTAGAAAAAATATGAAAATATTTAAAAAGATAAAAAAAAAAGATATGAGTTAAAATATTTTTACGCTTTCTTTATTTTGTTTGAAATGTTATTGTTTTCTTTGAAAACTGTATGTATACTGTATTCTGTATTATATTATGTTTTGAACGTTTTGAATTTAAAATAACATTCGAAAACCCTCTGTATAATAAATATTTTACGAACATAAGATCGATGGAATAATATTTTTTCGAAATAAATATATTTTATGTTCCTTTTTTCTGTAGTTTTCTCTTCGATAAAAATGACCTGGTTGCTACTTGCTAAATTGAAGAAAAAAAAATTTTGTATATTTTTTTCTGTATTTTTTTACATGGAAAAATAAAATCCAGGTTATCTTCTACTTTTACCGTACTACTGCTGTGTACAGAAGGTCGTTTCTATTTGTTCGTTTTCACATATTTTTTTTATTATTTATACAAATTTTAATACATATAGGTATATACATTACATTTACTGTATGTAATGTAAATGCACGTATATAAATATACTGCGTATACTCACCAATCTGCAATTTTCTGTATACATATTCACTTATGTACTTTGTACGAGTATTATGTATTATGTATTATGTATTATATACATATACACATCAGGATAATATAGAGATGAAAATAAAAATCATGCGCAGGAATATGTTTTCAAAATAATTTTATTTTGTTTTTGAACAATTTTTTTTTTATCTTATTTCAATATCCTTTTTTGTTTTTCGTTTTTCCTATTTTTTGTGCTTTGTGAAGTTAAATTTTTACCATCATGGTAAAAATAATCAGCACCGAGTAAAAAAAAAATAAGCAGATTGAAAAACAAAAAACCGAAAAAAGTAAAAAGAAGGGTATGTATGATGAGGATTGAGGATTACAAACATCATGGAATGAGAATATAACCAATAGCAACAACAACAACAACAACAAATATCTTATACATTGCTGGATGATTTTGTGAATAGACTAACAAAAAGGAATACCTATATGTGTAGATACATGGAATACTTTTTATGTTATTATCTATCTACAATATTTTGTGATAAAAAAAAGGGGATGATACACTCCATGCATGAATTAAGCAGTGTATATATACGTACTGCGTGGTACTGCATGTATACATATACAGTATTATTACGTATTACACCATACCATATATGTTTGATAAAAATATTGTACATATTTTTAAAACAGATATTTTCAAACTGTTCAAAAATCAAAAATATTTTACAGATATCAAAATGATGAGAAGAAAGAACAAATTTATTTTCCTTTGCTTGAATTGCATTTAAAAAACAAAAAAAAAAAAAGGAGATTGCAAGTGAAGTGAAAATATGATGTAATCAACAACAAAAAATGTTATTGGAATTGGAAGGGTAAGTCTTTGAAGTGGGAATTATATCTATGTGATATAATGTATGATGTACTTTAGATATGTCAATTTCTATATAAAATGAATAGAAAAATTATTATTATAGATATATTATGTATATATGAGTATTAGATGCATGTAGATGATTTATTGCTGCTCGAAAATATAAAAAATGAATGTTTTTTTTTTTACTTTTAGACTAATGACAGTTTTTTTGAAATTAATTTAAAAAAAGTTTAGAATCCTTCAGATTAATTTTTGCTTATATTTACATACACATATGTGTCTCTTTTTTTTTTTAAATATAATTTCAATCTAATTTAATTTTATCAAAAATGATCAAAACATTTTTTTCGAAATTATTTTTCTAAAATTTTGTGATTTTCTAAAATTAGCTGATGTAGATTTTTATAACTGTAAAATAAAAAATTAAAAATTCGTAAAGGATTTAAAATTTTTGTAAAACTAAAAGAATTACATTAAAATGTTAATTAAAAAGAATGAATAAATTGAAAATTGAAATTATATTATCTAGAAAAATATAAGAAAGGAAGGAAATTGTTATCTTTTGTACAGAGACCTCTTTTGTCCGATACGCATAAAAATAAAAAATGCAATATTTTCACCATAAAAATTTGAATATATATATTTTAAAAATAACTGAAACATTTCGAATTTCTATTGTCCAATAATTTTTCGTTATTATTGTGGAAGATGTTGAAAATAATATTTCCTATTTTAGGATTCATAGGATTACTACAAAATATATTCTGTTTTTTTAGTGTTCTATAAATCTACTATTTTTCTACTGTGCATATACATATTAATCGATTTATAATCACCATCACCTGTTATCAAAAAGAAACCACATATAATACATACTAATATTAGGCATACACATATCAGATATCAGACTATTTGACAAAAAGCGACATTTACAATTATAGTTACACATGCATATATTGAAAGTGTAATCTTTTACTCTATTATTGTTGATTTTTATTGTATATTTTTATTAAAAAGGTTAACAAAATAAAAATAACAAAAGTGATACATATATTGTATGTAAGATTTTATTAATTAAATTATTATGTATTTATAATTTATAATTTTAAAATAATGTCATAATTAAATATCAAACGAGCCATAAATTATAAGAAGAAAATTGCATAAATCTTGCCAAAATTTTTTAGATTTTTATATTTAAACTTTTATAATATCAATAATATATAATATCAACAAATAAAAATTAAATATTACTAGAAAAAAATTATTATAGGTATAAAATAAAATTAAGTGAAAAAAAATTAAAGTAGATATTAAAAAAATAAATTGAAAAAATAAAAAGGATTAGAAAGGA
Source organism: Villa cingulata (assembly GCA_951394055.1). NCBI lineage: Eukaryota > Metazoa > Arthropoda > Insecta > Diptera > Bombyliidae > Villa > Villa cingulata. The sequence continues at coordinate 17,906,671 of OX596025.1, forward strand.
GTGGAGAAGTGAGCATAAAGTAAAAAACTGCATTACAGGTATTCTATACATTTTACATGTACATACAAATGCGTATGATGAAAAGAATGAAAAAAAAAAAGAATTGCATAAAAGAAAATATTATTCTTAAGTCATATTTTCTTTTTATATATTCTTTTGTTTTTATTATTTTTTTTTTCATTCTAAGTATGTATATATTTATTATTTGACTAAATTGTAGTGTGTAGACTAATAGTGCATGACTACATTTTGAGATTTTATTATTCTTAATATTCGAAAGTATTTATTTAAAAATTATCAATTATTTTATTTTTATTTTTTTTTTTAATTATAATATATATACATACATACATATTTTGAATCCTGTAAGATGTAAATTGTTTTGTATTTTCTTATCTCTTTTGTGTGAGAAAAATTATCATAAATAATTGTAATAATTTACATATCATATTAATCATTTTATTTTGTCAGTATAATTATTGTTTTTTTTTGTTTTTTTTTTTTTAATTTTCTTTTATTTTTATTCAAATTTGAATGTCATCTAACATTTTATGCATTCACTTCAGATGCAAATATTTCTTACAGATCTAATTTTCATATAGGATAAATTTTATTCTCTTACCTTTTATTTACAAATAATTTTTTCTACTTTTCTAAGCTGTATTCCTTTAAAACTACTTTATTTTATCTTTAATATGCTAATATCTGGCAAAATTGCAACAAAATTTCAACACACGACAAAGAATATCAGAGATATTGGTTATAATTCAGTTAAAAATTATTATAAAAATTATTATGTCATAATAACATTTTCGGTCGGTTAGAAAAATCGGAAATTAACGAAAATAAAATAAAATATAAAATCGTTAAATATAAATTCAAAAATTTAAAAATATTGCATATAATATGGGCTGTGTTAAGAATAGTGTTGCAATCATATGATGTTTAGAAACATTATCATATGTTTGATAGTGTATAGTGTTTAGCCGTTTAGCTGAACTATAATATAACTCAAGAATATTGTGGTATGGACAACTGATTGCCAGTTGTATTGATGGTTAATTTGAAAAAAAAAAAAAAAATAAAATCATATCACATTAATTGTAAATAACGCTAGTACAAAATGTAAACAGTACAGTAATAATATAATAATATTTATGAAGCAATTGGCAATCATTTGAAATAAGTCTATAATAACAAAAAATACAATAATAATATGTAATTCTATTTTTTTCCTCCTTATATCTTTTATTATTAAACTTTCTTTCTGTAAAATATAAAACTAAGAATCTACAAAGAATTTTTATTTTTAAATTTATTACAGAAATTAAAAATTTTTAATTATAATTTTAATATATTTTTCACAAAAAAAAAATATCTTTTTCCTTTATTTTTAATTTTTCGCTTCCAAAAATTTGTGTTTCTTTGTTTTTAATTTTCTTTATCTTCAGGCCTATGATATGACTTCATGAGCAAAACAATTAAGGCAACGTTTTCTGATAACATTAAATTGAAAATTCGTTGGTAAATTAATAATTAATAAATTAAATAAATATTTAGAAAAAAAAAAAAATTTAAAAATAAAATAAAAAGTAATTTATTTATATTTAAATATCATATATACATATATACATATAAATAGTGTACATTTAATATTTACAAATATATGAATACGATGCGATTTTTTTTATTGATACATTTTTTAATCTATATTTATGTTACATATGTGTAAATAATTTTACATTGCATCTATTTGATTATGAAAAAATAAATGAATAAATTTTTTATATTGTAATTGATGTAGTCTATATTATATTATTTAGATAATCCTTATAAATGTATATTTTTTTTTACTAGTTAAAAATACCGTACATTATTATTTCGATTGGTTGGCATTATTAGCATTTGATTACCTTATAATATCGAGTACCTAAATAGAATATATAAATAAATGTACATATATAGAATTGTATTACATATATAATGTACGTAGTACGTATGGTATCTATGGTATAATTTTTATTTAAAATATCCAAAAAACAAAATACTGCATGCTTTGAATAAAAAATATTCCAGTAAATAGAAAATTTTTTTTTTTTTTTTTTTTTTTTTGACAAAATAAAATAACTATTATTTGATGTAATGTATCTATTGTGTATGCAACATATAATCATGTGTAATTGAATATGTAGTATTATATTTTTGAATTTTCAAGATATAAGAATTTTGAAATTAGAATTAAAAAATATTAAAATTTAACTAAATTCCAATCTTAATTGGATTTATTTAATTTCATTTTATTTTATAAATGATTTCCATTATTAATTTAATTGTTAAGTTTGAATTTTTACACTTGTGTACATTCAAAATGTCAAACAGATAATTGCGTTATTCTGTATAATATTTTTATATTATTCTGTTTATATAGAATTATAGTTTTGTGTTCAATACTTTCGTTAGTTCGTTTATTTAATGATTAAAAGAACGGACGGCCGCGAGCAGAGTAAAAACGAACAAGCGAAAAATATCTGTTCATAAAAATAATTTATAATTTTATAATAAAATTAAATATGAATTGTTGAAAACAAATTGAACGAATCAAAATTAATTTCAAATTCAAACAAAAAATTAGTATTAATTATGTATTATATTTTAGAATATATGATGTATGTATAATGGTATAATTTAATTTTTAATTTGCTGAATCTGCTCTCATCATTTAACTCGATTATTCGATTAGTTTACAATTTGAATTTAAATTATTACTTGTTTTCCGTTACATCTTTTAAAACGAAAAATTTAAAATTTCATTCACATTATTATTTCATTTTTCGTTATGTTTTTAAATATAATATTTTATATTTTTATTGTAACGTGATAAATGTACACATAATTTTGTAATTTTGATATTTATAAGACATTTAATTTCTTAAATCATAGAATTTATGGAATTTTATAATTATTATTTATATACATATAATATATAATTATCAAAATATTAAATATAATTTATTTTATTGTATTAAATGTTGTACATTATTATTGTGATTTTATATTTTGCAAATTAAAATGTCACATTTTTCGTTCAGTTTTACTCTTCTTTATGTCATATTGTGAATGTAAACAAGAATAAATAATTAATTGTGAATGGAAAGTTCATTTTTCTGTCTCTATCATAATTATTAATTTCAAATGAATATGAAAAATTTGAAAAAAATTTTGAAATAATATTTCTCAAACAAATTGACTTAATAAAAAATTTTAATAATAATTTTATAAATTTATATTTATTAAAATTGTATATTTTCATTCAAAATTTTCAATAAAAAAAATTTCCCGCCAACATTTTATTGAGGTTATGTAAAGCAAAAAGGAAAATTGGAAAGTTCACATTACTTGGAAAATTTTTATAATATCATTGCCGCTCACTCTACCTACCAGTCCGTATACAAAAACAAATAGCAATAGCAAATACAAGGTTAGGTTAGATAAAATAAAACAAAACGAAATTTTCGCTATTTTATTTATTGATCCCGTCCCTTACCGACCGATTTGATATAGGCAAGGGCAAAGAAAGCATTGAAGAAGATTGGTTCTGATAGAAGTCGCCTGATAGAAGTCACCTAAATTGAACCAATCATAATTCGTTTAGCTATAATTTTTCGCTTATTATATTACTTGACTACTCAGATACAGATTTAAATATATATATTGCATATCTTCAATTCAATTCCATTCCAATCCATTCCATTCCATAATAAATAATATAGAATATAGTTTACGGCACGGGTTCACGGGTACCGCACCGCATATACATATATATTCAATTTCTATACTTAAATCAGTAATACATTACATTACATTACACATTACGTTATTTTCATGGAAATTGTATATACAACAGTCAGAGTGAATATTAAATAAAATTGTGTATTCTGCTCTATAAGAAGTGAAAAATTAGAAAAATAAGATAAAATAATTGATTTCATAAAAGTAAGAAAGAAAATTATTGAAAATATATTTTAAATATTGTGTATTGGATTAAGAAAATCCAAACAATTATCTTAGGGGTAGCTAATTTTTTTGGATTAAAAAATTTTTTTTTATTATATTTTTTTTTGGTTAATTAGAAGAATTACATACATTTTTTTTTTTTTGCAAAGTTCAAACGGTGTAGAATATTTACAAAAAGGAAAAGGACAGTGCTCCTTTCATATATTATAATTTGTATTGTCATTATTGTTAAAAAAAAGCCACATGTAATTAAAAAAATCAAATTACATAAATTTTGTAATTTCAATATAAATAATTAGTAAATATCATTAGCGAAAAGGATGAAAATAAAGAACCGATATATCGAGAAAAAAATGGAAAAAAATTTCAGTGAAAATTTTTTGTTAATCATTAAAATAATCGAGAAAAAAAGTGCTAATGCTAATATTTAGTTTTTGTTGTTTTTTTCTTTTAAATATGTAACACAAATACACACATACATACACATACCACCTAACAAAACAATACCTACATACATACATATATAGTATATATTTTAAAGAAGAAAACAAGAAAAAATTAAGTATTATATTTTTCTTTTGATTTTGCATAACTTTTTTTGCATTTAAAAATAACATTTTCTTCACTACCAATTCTATAAAATTATTTAACAAAACCAATGTTAAATTTATTGACAGTACCTAACATGCATTATAAAAAATAAATAAAATTTCATCAAAGTTACCTTTGAGAAAAACATTTGCACAAAACGTACAAATTTAAATGAAATTGCTTTCTTTTTTTTTTACATAAAATAATTTTTCTATTTTGTTTTCTTTTAGTGTTAGAAAATTGAAAAAAAAACGCGATTAAATACAAAGGAACGTGTAAGATTTAGGTACATTTGTACATATTTTATTTTTGTTGTTGTTTTTTTTTTTTTTTTTTTTTAAATACGAATATCTACATTTATATATTTTTTGTTGTAAAATGAAGGAATTTTGAAGGAAAAAAACATTATTTTTGTTTTACATTAGATCATTTATGTATATTTTTGATAAAAGTTCTTAAATTACATTTTTTTCTTTTCATTTTTCTTATTTTTCTTTCACATAAAAGTAAGTTACATATATTAAATCAAATTACTGTGAGTGTGCAAGTTAAAAAAGAAGAAGAAGAAGAAGACGAAAACAAATTTTGGTTATCAAAAAACAATAATACAAATTTTCCTGATATTTTTGTGAAATAATTTTACAAAAAGTGTGACTTCTGAAAATTAGATAAAAAAAATAGTCATTAATTGCATATATTTCCATAATACATATTTAATTTATATATGTATATGTGTAGTCTACAAAAAATCTAATTGGAATTTGTTGAGTGGAGATTCAAAAAAAAAAAAAAAAGAAGCAAATAATTTTGGAATAAAAAATAATAAAAATCACATTTGCCGGCAAGCAAATTTCCAAGAAGAAAATTTAGAAAAATAAAAAGAAAAAAAAAACATTTCTTGTTTTTGTTATTTATTGGTAATTAAAGTAAGTAAAAATTTTATTTATTCATATTTTTTATTGTTTTTTTTTTTAATATTTTTATTTTCTAAATTAAAATTTTTGATTTTTTAATGTTACACAGAGAAAAGAATATAACATTCTTTCATCTTTATGTATTTATGTAGATTAATTTACTTTATTATTGTTTTTATTTTTATTATTCATATGTGATGATAAAAATGATAAAAATAATTCTAAATGATGTGCAAAGATTATGTACACTCTGTACCATACATACTAGGTTACGTGTTATCACTTTCACTTCCATTTGCCACATTTCATATGCCTAGGCTTACCCTTACATACAACATATCTGATATTCCTTGAAAAAATTGAAAATATATGTATGTATAGATACATATATTATTTACATATCTACATACACAATGTTTGACAATGTACAAAAAACAAATAAATCCACAATTTTAAATTTGGAATGAATTTGGGTTGTAATTTGAAATACCTACCTATAAATGTAATTCAAAATTTTGGTAGGTAGCATAACCTAGAAATTTTTTTAGATACCTACTACTTCAGTTAAAAAGTTTTAAAACATTAAATTCTTTCGTTTTATTATTTAAATTTAAATGTTGCATTGGTTTCGTTCCAAGCCCCAATGTATTTTAGACATTTTAAATTTTAACTTTGTAAACATAACCTATTTTTTGTTTACAATTTCAATCTTTCAATCATTTGACCTACAAGTTACACGACCGAGGTCCGAGGATAAATTCAACTCGATCCTCCATCTGGAAACTGTAAACCGTCCTTCGTTTTCATGTATATACATGTTATTTAATGGGATTTAATCGTAAATTCAATCCTCTTAACAATATCGTATTTACATTTACTTAATTATTTTTAATCAGTCATTTTTGTCTATACATACTAGTACTGGTAATTTAAAAGCAATCATATATCCTGAATTCTGATACCATGTAACCTTCGATTCATTTACTCTTATTGGCCGTTATGTGCATATTAAAGTAGAATGTAGAATTCAGTATTTTTCGATGATTGCAATAAATTGTTTTTAGTAGAATTACTTTTATTTGCATTTGAATGGGGTTATATCTGAAATAAACTTTTATTATAAGATATAAATGTATATTATTATTTGATAATCAATAATATTATATTTAGGTAAGTGCCTTTATAACATAATGTAAATATGTATTATGTGTAAAACAATGCACGAGTACATGTACATATATTGTATAGATATGATATGATAATAATGTGTATAACATTTTGTTGTAAGGAAATGATTTATATGAAGGAAATTGATGAGAATGGATCAATTAAATGTCATGAGGTTTTCTCTGAACCAATTGAAAAAAAAAAAAAAGTAAAAGATATTGAAAAATATTGAAAAAGAATTCCTCTATGATGATATCGATCTGTATATACAATTACTTACTGTTACATATACATATGTTTGCAAATATTTACTCTCAACTTTGTGTAAATAGAGAAAAAAATCGAAAGAAGGAGAAGCAACAAAAGAAGAAACTTTTTTTTTTGAAAAAAAGTATATTAACTAACTGATTTTCTATTTGCATTACGAAATTGAAAAATTTATAAATAAATTCTTACATGTGTAGTCTATTTTTTTTTATCTTTTTTTTTTTTTTTATTGCATACCAATCTAGTTCATTTCTATATCTTTTTTTTTTTTTAATTATTTATTAGAGAATAAATTTTAAAATTAAATTATCTATAGTACATCACATCATGATGATGATGATGATGAAACTTTTCTTATCATTACAAAAAAAAGTTTCTATTATTCGAAGGACATTTTTCTCGATAAGTATATTCAATTTTTAATAAATAAATTTGAATGGCAATAAAATTAAAAGGTAAAATAATATAAAACGATCATAAGAACCAATATCTTACTGTATGTATGTATATGCATCAGAATGCATAAAAGATATGAGCAAAAGTTACATGTAACAGAAATGAGAGAATGCTGATGTGGACTGCTGGAATGAAATGATTACATACGTGATAACTAGCTTCAAAAAAGTAGCAAAAATTCAGGATAAATTGTTAGAAAATAGATTACACTGTTACAGACGGTCACATATAAAATGCCAATAAATTGAATTTGTTCAACCACCTTACTATGAGATGACTAAAAAATTTAAACTGATAAGACTAGCTTGGAAGTGTATAAATCGAATTTGTTGTAGTACATGAATATTTGAAAGTGGTATAAGTTCATAATTTTCAATTTTTGTTTTATTTTGTTTTAATTAAAAATTTATCAAATTATACTATTAATCCTATATGTGATTATGTTCTTATCTACCACATATTTCTATTACAATACGTACATATGTATGTACTTCTTAGTAATGTTATTGCCTATATTTCTCACAAGTATTCTAATGGTGATAGGCTGACCTAGTAAAATTGAACATAAAAAACGAAAAAATTGCCGAATTTATTCTATCCCAATCGTCCTGAAAAATATTATTTCATTGTTTTTGCTATTTTTTGCTAGATGATTTCGTGCTATTTTCTTTTTTTTTTTCCATAAATATTTTCATTTCTTCACTTCCCTTTTTTAATTTTTTTCCTGCTTTTTATATTTTCATAAAAATTAAAATAAATAAACTGTTCTTCCTTTAAATACGTTCGTGTTTATGTACGTATGCTTTCTATATCTACTTTGTATACCTATTCACGCGTATAATATAAAAAAGTGGTAGAAAATAATGATTTTAAATAAAATGATGGTAGAATAGAATATAGAATTTAATGATGCTAAATATTCGTAGGTAATTTTGTTTTTTATTTTTGTTTTTATATTTTGATTATTATAAAATTTGATCTAGTTTTTTGTCATTTTTTTTTTTTAAAGGCTACCGAGGTACCTAATTATAAAAAATGTGCTTTAATTTTTTTTTTTCGGATAGCTACCTATATCCTTCTTAAATATTTTTTTCTTCTTCTTCTTTAACACGGTCGCAAATTAAAATTTTAAATGTCTTCTTATACTTTATTTCCTTTGTGTCTTTATTTTTTTTTTTTTTTTTTTTGTCAGTTTTGATTAAGATCAGGAGGAGAAAGTTTGAAAATAAAAAAAAAATCTTCCAGACGATAATAAATTTTGGATATCGTCTTTTATGTTTTTGCTAATTTGTTTGTATAAAAAAAAAAACTTAATAATGTGTGTATGAGTTTATTCTAATTATTGTGATAATAAAAATATATAAGTAGTTGCCTGATAAAATGAAAATATGTAATTTCTTTTTTCACTTTTGAAATTGTCACAAGTATCGAACCCGATTAATTCGTTGTCAGTAGATCAGCACTCTACCGAACAACAGAGTCATCGAAAATCCTCAAACTCAATGCACAATCGATGCATAATTTAACGTAATCACTAATCAGATCCTGAATTTGAATTATGTATGTATCGCGATGTTGAGCTAAAAAATAATAAACATCTTGAAATTCAGCAAAAATCTAATAAGTGTGCGAGCATCATTTTTATCGTTAATATGAAATGAATGAAGGTTTATTTGAAGGAAATTTAATTAAATATTATTGTTTCTATTGCAATAATTAAAAAAGAAAAAAATTATATGGGAATTACCTAACCCCTCGTATCTGTCGTTTCTTACTCCATATTTGAAAATGATAAAAAAAATGAAGATACAAATATCGATAATTAATTTATATAAAGAACTAATTATTACCTACCCTATCAACATTTGTATGTATACGTACATGATTTATTTGTACGTAACACACAAACATATATAGATAAAGGCATTTGGCAAATATTTAATTTATTCATTTTTTTTTCTCCGTATTTTGTTGTTGCTGTTTGTCGTAGTTATATTATACCATCATTTTTTATACATACATTATATAATGTATATTCTTTTGTTATTACATACCTATATCGATTTTGTTTTTGTTTCATCGATTTTTTAATGCGCTAATTAGAAAAAAAATAATACATATACATATATGTATATTCTCGTACTTGGTTCATTTGATTTTTAACTGATTTTTATATTTTTGTTCTTTTTTTTTTTATTTATTTATTTCCTTTTTTCTACCTTTTTTTGTTTTTCATTTCACAAAAATTCTATAGGTCACCTACAGTAAAAAGAAAAATGTCGGACCGCAAGGCTGTTATCAAAAATGCTGATATGAGCGAAGAAATGCAACAGGATGCAGTAGATTGTGCGACACAAGCACTTGAAAAATATAATATAGAAAAGGTATGTAGACTAAAAAAAATTATTTTTTTTACTTTTTTTTTTTTTTGTAAATGAAATTTGAACTGAAATTTATGTGTAATGTACTAAACCAATACCATATCAAAAGCAGACAAAGAAATGAAAGAAATTACTTATGCATATAATAATTGCAAAGAATTATTTTCCTTTAAAAATGAAAAAAAAAAACAAAAAAATTTTCATATTGATTTTTGACTTTGTTTGATTACGAATATAACAGGTAGAATGAGCATTTCATATGGGTGTATATGTAAAGCAATGAAAGTGGTAGATGATGAATCGATTAATGAATGAAAATAGTCTGGCATCTGGCTGGCTGACTGACTGAGAATAGTTGTTCAAAAAGTGTTTCGCAAATGCTCGTGATGATAATCACAGTTGCATTTAGGGTTAGGTGAATGTTAGCATTTTAGATTTTAGGGCTGAAAATGACGTTAATGATAATTATTATGATTATGATAGATGGATGAATTATTATTATTAGGGATGGTGAGTTAATTAATGTACAGATATACATGCAAGAATCATAAGGATAAGTGCAATGGAATTTTTGTAATTACATATTCATTTTTGTTATTGTTGCCTTACCGATTTTGCACAAAACTTATACAGAAGAAAGAGATAAAGGATATTTATTTAATCAATAGAAGATTTATAAGATTAATAAGTTTTAACTTATAATAATTTAAACATTTTAACTACATATATGCATTACTATTTACAGTTGGAAACTAGCGTAGAGTTAAGTCAATTGATTTTATGGAATAAATTACATACATATGTATGTGCAGTAGATAATATTTGTAGTACATATGTGTATGTATGAAGAAGTATATAGTGTATGTATATAATGAGGTAAACATAAAAGTTTTAATATTTATAAACTTTACCAAAGTCAAAGCCTCAACAAAGGCCGAAAGTCAGAACAGACATCAGAACAGCATTCATCATGAGTAAATATTTAAAAAAAAAAAAAATTAATATTATACATACATATGTGTTTGTTGAAAAATTCTAATCATTTACTAAAACAAAACATAACACAAAAAGTAGCAACAAAATAAAAGAACAATAAAGGTGGTGATACTTTTTTACCAGTTTTCTCTCTTGATATACATTTACATACATATGTATTTTTGTCTGATGTATATGCTGTATTACTGTGCATTTTGTTTATATTTTTATTGTAAAGTTAAAAGTTAAGTTTATTATTATTATAACCCGACACCATTATATACGTACATATTCTCAGGTGATACGTGAATAAAATTTCAAATTAAGTTTTATATACATTATCTATATAAGTACATGCATGCATGTCGATTTGTCGATCGATATTATCGAAATATGTTGTATATAATATATAATATATAATGTACAAACGATAATATTGTTGTATGTGTTGTTAACTGCTGTCGTGTAGAAGCAATTTGATGTGATGATATGAAAAAGACTTGGAAATATCTATCTCTAAGGCATAGTGTAGGAAGTTAGGAAGGCATATTAATTTAGTATAGGTATAGGATAAGTGCATAAATGGCAATGGCACAGTAGTACATATATTAGAGATGGTGGTATAGCTCATCATCTGTTCTGTAGACAAAAGTACATATTACAGCAGTCCTCTAATTCTAGTGGTGCATACATAGTAACTGGCGATGCTCTTAAAAGCAAATATTCTACTTAGAAAGGTGATTATAATTGTCGTTGATTTGTGTTCTGATGTGTTACTCTTGGCTGGACTACAAAGTAAAAAAAAAAAAAAAGCAGCAAATTACAAAAAACTTTTATAATGAAGATGATGATGAGTGATGTTTTTTTGGTCGTCATATGCGCTCGAATGATAATTTGTTTTACTTGTTCTGATGAAAATAATTTACACATTTTAGTTTCAACATTTTTCAAGTTTTATCGATTTTATACATACTTACATAACATAACATCACAACAGTATGATATATCGCATAAAAGTAGTAGATTTATGATTGTTTAAGATATAAAAGGTGATGATGATAGGATAGGATAAATGAATGAAAAGCTAACAAATAATAATAATAATAACGAACAAATCATTCAAGTAGTAAAAAATTAATGAAATGAAAACCTCAAATGACATAAAAACGAACCTCAAAAATTATTTAAATATGTACATAAATAAAAAAAAAAAATTATAGAATTAAGTATCATCATCAAATATGTAGTATAGTAATATGTGGAACATTATACCATCAGAAAGAAGAAATGTTGCTTGTTTTTTGTTGCTCATCTTTTTATTTGTTTATAATTTCATTGTTAAATCAATACGATAAGTAAAATTAGCAACATACATAACAGACAAAAGTAGATAGGGAGATAGAGAGAAAAGGAGGGCAACAAAAAAAAAATATTAAGTTACTGAAGAGAGAACGTTTTATATTGACTGCCTTTGATTTTAGGTTTTGGTTTCATTTTTTTTTTTTTTGCATAATTTTTGCTTGTTTTTTTTTTCTTACCTTGACATGTGAACATTTTTTCTTTTTTTTGCTGATTATTGCAGTGTACTGCACACAACAGTACAACAGTTCAAAATGACTATTTAGCATGCATAATGGATAGTGTTTTGCATTATTTTTACTGATTACTTCGTCTTACTGTATTACGTAATGTAAGTAAATACGAGTAGTTTGTATCTTCTAAAGTTCTATACGTATAGTAATGCATATATAGTTATAGTTGTACCTACTACATAAATAATTTAGTGAATCATTGATATTTTTATTTTCGAAAAAATTAAAAAAGAAAATTTTAACGAATCCATGACTACTGTTAAACTACACAGAAATATCAGAATAAATTTTCAAAATAATTGATTAATTGATTAATTTACAAATGTATGAACATAATAAACAGAACAATTTAGGCAATGTGCTTGTTAATGAGAAGATGGATGTGTGTATATAAATACATATGTAATGCTGTAAACAATTAATTAAAAAAATTTTTTTTTTTTCAATTTAAAGATATACGTAAGTACATTCATATGTATGTATGAAAATACACATACACACATATATACAAATATATAACACATGCATACATAAGAAAATATTATACTAAGCAATCATATGAGTGAGTTTAAGATAATTGAAAGAAAAAAAAAATATGTACCTAATAAACAAGTAAGCAAATCATTTAAAGCTAAGCAATAAAGGAATCCATAGATAAGATAATATACGTAATACAATTATTATTATTATTTTTTTTTTTTTTTGTAGAAAATAAAAATTTTAAATTAAATTAATTAAAAAAAAAAAATTTCTGGTATCATTTTTTTTCGCCTTTGCTTTTTTTTTCGCATTATACTAATATTTAGTTTGGAGATAAATAAATCTTTTCAATGCGTCGTCGTCGTCATGATAAAATAACTGCTTGTGTATAAATATATGTGGATAATGGATATGTATGTATATATATTATATATCTATATTTATGTATTCGTATGTGCCATCTATATGAATACTTGCTTCTTTATTTTTATTTGATTTTGTATTATAAAATTTTGTTTTATTTTTAAGTGCATAGTAAATTTTGTCATCATTCATCTCTTTTAAAATTTATATTTTAATTTATTGTCAAATAATTTTTTTTGGTAAATATTTTACTACTGTCTTTTTCTTCTTTTTTATTTAGTTTACTCAAAATTAGAAAATAATATGTGAGTAGTAATGTATAAATTAGTCTCGAGATAGATATAGTGATAAGAATTAGTCTCTTTTTTTTTTTATATAAAATGTAATTGATATAACATGATAATGACAGAGAAAATATATTTTTTTAAAATGTTTTTCGTAAAATAAAAAAAAAATATATAAATCAAAAAATACCTACTACCTACCCACATTTGATATTTTTTTGTTTATAATCACTTAAAGATTTCTGCAATAATTTCCATTTATCTGTCAAAATTTATTATTTAATTTATAAGAAATTACCAATAATAATTGATTGCATTGATCTACTACACACGAATATCGATAAGGAAATTGATGGCTGACATCATTGTTAATTTTTATTTGATTTCCTTCTCGATTTTGATTTGATTGTCTTTGCTGTTGATAGTTGTTATAAATCAAAAAGAAAAGAAAAACCATTTAATACCATGTAAAGGTGTAGTTCGGATGTAGTAAACTAAAAATAATAAAAAAAAATCAAAGAAACGAAGTCAAAATTAATATATGTACCTACAATGTAAAAAAGGTGTAAACAAAACAAAATTCTTTATAAAAGCAGAACATGAAAAAAAATGCACCACTTTTCAACAGGTTGTTGTAGTAGGTGTATAAAGTGTAGGTGGGATTGAAAATATTCAAAAGAAAAATGGATTTAAAAAAGAAAATGATAATGAAAAAAAAAAACAAAAAAAAAAGAACAAATGATAATAAAAAGCTTAAAAGAATGATGAAAATCTTATTGTTGTGTAGATGTAGTAATATGTTAATGTGTTTACAGGAGCCTCCTTTTATATACATACAATAAACATAACAAAGGAAACGAGTAAAAATAGAAAAATTAAAAAAAATATATGCAAACACCATAGTCATAAAGTAATTAATACATTTTATTTTAAACAAAACCAACAATAACAACAACAACAACAACAGCAAGATAGTAGCTTAGTAGGAATACGTGTATTTAAAAAGGTTTGATGTATGTAAATGGGTTTAAAGAACAGTCATTATGGTAACAGATCGATGATTGGACCCTGTCATATATACGGAAAAAGTAATGCATATATAAATCTTAGATATATTTACGAAAATGTGTAAAGTGTGAACATACAAGCGAAGCGATGATGATGGATAAGAGAAAATACTATTTTTGTGTATTCTTCTATTTTTATTTCGATTTCCCCTCCTACATATCAAATACATACTCAAGAGATCTAAATGATAATGTTTGTTTACAAACAAAAATATAGGTGAAAACAATTCTCGGTTTTTCCTGTTTAGACGAATCTTGTTTCCATTTGAAATTCTTCTTCGTATACACGCTCACAACAGTGTATAGTACCAAAATATAAACAAGAAAAGGAGAAGAGAAACTACTATTCGCGGAGAAAGAGGAATACGAAAATAAGTAAAAAGAAAAGTATAAAGATACGTGAATAAGTTTCTCTTCTATTTTTCTTGTTTAAATTATGTAGTGCACTGTAGTAGTATAAGACGAGTACAGAGAAGATTTTCAAATTGAAGCAAGATCTGTTTAAACAAGAATAGCTGACAAATGTTTTGACCTACATATATTTTCATATGTAAACAAACATGGTCATTGAACCATTGGGTATTATAAGCATTGTTTTAATACTGATTTAATTATGCTTTGTTACTCTATTTCTCGCACAAATGCTTGTATGTTTTTGTATTAGTTTTTGAAAAAAAGAATTAGGCTTACCAGAGAACCTTAACTTCTATGAGAAAAACGGCGTCTATAATCCTAATTCTTGCTGGTGGAGGTTGCGTTGATGTGAAACCTATAGAGAACGAAAAGTTTAGAAGAGTGTACCAGTCGCCCAAGAGTATAAAACCGACGATGAATGAAATAGCTATTTAAAAGCGAACTTATATTATGTAATTTCCCTTCCTGACTATTGACGCGCGAGTATGCGAATTATACTCATACACGCTTATGATACAGGAAAAAAAAATGAATATTCATAAATATGTACATATGTAATAATGATAAATAATAATGCTACAATGCAAAGGAATTAATGCAAATAAGAAGAAAAAATTAATTCAATGTTTATCATCATCCATTGTGTGTAATTTTTACATGCATATTATATATTATTATATTATGGAACTAAAAAAAAATTTACATAAATTTTTCTTCGATTATACAAAAAAGAAAAGAAGAAAGAAAAGAACAAATATAATAAATACTTACATATGTATAATATGTCCTACTAATATACTGGTCGTCGTTATTTTTGTAGTTTTAATTTTTCATTTGTGTTGTACTTTGTCTATTCTTTTATGTAAAATAATGCAAAAATTAAAACAAAACAAAGAAAAAAATTCTATAGAATATTTTTGCATATAAATATGTAAATAATGTGCATATGATATCTATAGAAGCAGCCAGGATACTACATAATATCTGATAAACAGAAGAATTTAAATTTACATTTTTTTTTTTATATAGATATACTATATATAAATTTTTGTATTTACATTTATATATATGGACATTGGATTTTTTAGTCATCGTTATCCTAATCGAAACTGAATAACAAATTTAAATATTGTGTTCGTGTATGTGGAAGTATTATAGGTATGCCATTTTTTTTACAGTTTCTTCATGATTCTCATAATGAAATATCTATCATCCTTGAATTTTGGATTATAGGTATTCTGTAAAGGAATTTTTTTTTTTTTTTTTTTTTTTGGTTTGCTTTTGAATATTCATAATGTACCAAAAAAAGGAAGACAAACTAAAAAGAGAATCAAAGTGAAAAGTAAAAAAAAAATGAATAATGAAAATGAAAAAGAAACATTTAAATTTAAATGAAATATAAGTGAAAAATTATTATGCGTGTACTTATGAAAATACGAATACCTATACGAGTACCTATATGTAGGTATGTAGATATAACAACATCAACAAACTAAATTAAAAAACAGGCTAAGGGAAAATGATACAAAAAAAATTTACAAAAAATATAAAATAATGTAGGTACCTTGCTACAAAAGTTAAAAGATTTTGTAATATTTTTGTAAAATTTAAAAGAAAAAGTAGAAGAAGAAGAGCAAGGTAAAAAAAAATATATAATATAAAAATGAAATTCACATTTAAATTTAGTATAACCTGAGATGGATATTTTCTCCCCTAAAATTTAGCAATATACATTTACAGATTTTATTTGTATTGCAACAAATATACATTTATGTAAATACTTATGTAATTTATTATTGTTATGTACATCATACATGGATATATAAAAAAAGTATATTTTGAGAATACATGTATATTTTATTTATTGATTTTTTTTATCCATCCGCATCGCATATAAATAAATATTTATTCTGTTGAATGTTGGAAAATTGAATTTTTGAATGGATCTCGATTATAGGCTAGCAATATAGCTTATTTAAACAACTCAACTGCACAGATACTATGTTTTGTATACAGAATAAGAACTACAAATGATACAAAATATACCTATATAACAATCAAATACGTATTCTATGTTTTTCGTACCAATGACTCTACAGTGGCAAGCCCAGGAATCATAATTTCATTGAAAATCTCGGCTTGATTTGTACTATGATTTCAGAATCATCATGATCATGATGTTGAGAATCGATGTACGCATTTCGTGCTTATCCACAGTCGTGAACTTGGTCTTACTCGCTTTTGCTGCTTATTCATTTAATTGATTTTTTATTAAATTTTTTTTTTTCAATTTATATGGTATGATATGATGTCCCAAGAAAAAAAAATGGAAAATGCTGACAAATTCGATATAATCACAGAAACAAAAGAAAATTTACGATATATTATAATAATAAAAGAAAATAAAAATAGATTGAGTTATTATTACTATTATTATTATTAACATTGACACCAAAAATAATAATAATAAGAAGAAGAAGGAGGATAAGAATAAAAGTTTTTCCAAAGTTATATCGATATGAAAAGGAAAGAGGAAGGACGTGCTGTTGTCGTCATCGTTGTAGTCTTATATTACGGTTTTTGTATAATGAGTTGTGCATACATGATACATGATATTCGCCTCTATATGGAAGAGTTGACATTGTTATATTATTGTACACATATGTATGTACATATGAGAATATGTTAAGAAACACAATATATTGTCAGTAAATCTGGAAAAATGTTACAAATGTACATATGTACATTCCTTCTTTTTCGTTTTCTTTGATTTTATCAAAACAAATTCAAATAATGTCACCGCATAAAATAATATTCTTGTAGAATTATTATCCGTTTTTAGAACCATGAAAAAGAAGAAATGTATACAGTAAATATGAATAATAAACCAAGAGTATGATATGCCAATACCAAAAATAAAGGATAAGAACCAATATAAAACTAACAGTAATACTCGACGATTAATACTATTGACACACTACAAAGATAAATTATGGTTATCTCAGTTTTCTGGTTTATCTTTGCGATAAACGAGTTTCTAGAACTCAGTTATGTTGTTAACCAAGTTCGAATTCAGTTATCTTTGAAGTTTGTGTTATTTTTTTTTTTATACACATGTTATATTTAAACAAACTGTCAAACCAAATCTCAGTTAACATGCTGACTAGATGAAAAAGAATTAGTGTTTGAATTTATCTCAACAGGTGTCGTATGAATACATAAACTAGTTCACCTCAATATTTTAAATGTGTCACCCATACCAGGTTATCGATAAACCATATTTGAAATAATCATGGTTTATTTCTGTAGTGTGTCAATAGTATAAGCATCCAAAATTAAACTTATGTTGGTTAGTAACTAAACTAATCATCATATATGGATGCTCTTATATAACTGAGAATTCTAAAAAAATAAAAATAAATGGAAAACGACAATAAACATCATTTAACTTTGCGGGATAAAAATAAAATCAACTCAACCATAAATTTAAGAATACTTCTTCTATTTCATTTTTTTTTCGCCCTTTTTAGATTTTCTTTAGAATCAGAATATTTTTTTCTTCTTTTGTTTTTGCTTTTATTTTATTTAAAAATTATTAAGAAATATACAGAAAATTTTGAGATTAAAATATTTATGTATATGTTTTGAGGATAAAAGGAATTTTTCAAATACGAGTGTGTATGTATATGTATGTATCTGTACATCATATGTATAAAAAGAAAATTACTCAAAATAAAATTCTTCAAATAAAAATGATGATTTCTTGTTATATCTATAAAGGATGAGAAAGAGAAGAACATAAAACAAGAAATAAAAAGAAATAAAGACAGAAAGAATGAAGAAAGCAATGAATGAAGGAAAATAAAAATTATTTGAAGGACAAAAGTAAAATATGAATATGGAAAATATTTTGAAGGACAATTTTTTTTCCATATAAATGAATTAACAAAATGATTTGGTTGATAATATAAATTGTATATGTACTTAGATGTCAACATATTTACATGTAGGATACATACTCGTACATTCTCGTATTTCATATACTCATATGAAGAAAATAATTTTACCTCATGTACCAAACAGGGGAGGGTACTACATACACATCGTATTTATATGAATGTAAATTATTATCCGTTGTCCGTTATATCAATCATCATCATCATCATAATTATTTCCATATAAAAGAATATTGATAATAATCGGCGGTCGGTCATTGTATGTATAAATTGTATCTATGCTCCATTCCATTATGTTTATACGTAGATATTACATATGTACACGTGGTGTATGTTTTAACAGAGTTATTTTAAGAAAATGTTTAATCAACAGCAGCATAAAATATTTACACACACACACACACATACACAAAAAGATAAAAAAAATTCTTTTAAACTTAGATCACATCATAAAAATGATATTATGTTGTACATATATATATGATGATGATAGAATAATCATTCGCGAAAGGATAAAAACAAAACAACACGAAAAAAAAGGGTAAAGAGAAGAAAAATATAAAATTATGAAAAAAATAATAATTAATACGAGTACATATACAACAATATATTTATGAGAAAATATTTGGGATGAGAGAGAGAGAGGAGATATTCAATTAAAGTCTGAGTATTTATAAATATTGTTTTTGTTTTACGTGTAACGTAATAAATAATATGTATACATATTTACGTAGGTAATGCACAAACACACACTCTTACATCATTTTAATTGGTTTATAATAGGCGACAATATATATACATTTAATACTTAGGAAGATTATAAGGATTGCAGATTGAATTGAAGCATTGAAGATGATGATATGATATGATATGACATGAATAATAGGATGGGATGAGATGGAATGGGATAGGATGGGATGGCATTTATATCTTAAAAATGAATTTATATGTATGTGCATATATGTTCGTAATTATTTGTGTTTATCAACGATGATAGATATGTAAGTTAAATGAAATGTGTGTAATGTTAAATATGGGTAAAATGTAATATGGAATATATGCACTACTTAGTTAATATATTATATTATTTATAGCGAATTTACGAGTAGATTTACTTATATTTTCATGTATATGTTAATTTGTTATCACCATAGTAATAAATTTACTGTATACAGTACATACTTATTATTATATACATACACGCATGAATGTGTATTATATCCTGATACTAATGATAATAATAAAAATATAATATTTTTATATTTTATTTGATCATATACTCGTATACGATTATTTTATCGTTTTGTTTATTTTTTTATTTTTTTTTTTTTAATAATTTTTGTTTTATTTTTAAAATGTTTTTATTGATTGTTTTATTTTGCATTTTATATTTACTTATCCATCATCAAGGTTATTTGTACATATATATATTTTTACTATTATTATTATTATTATAATTATACTGATGTATGTATGTATATGTTCGCATTTACGAAAAATAGGATATATTAGGAACTATAGTATATTGTAGAAAATTTTGCCATGAAATTCTTTGTGCTATATATTTTTAAATGTGTGCATACCTATTTTTTTTTTTTTTAGCTCTACACACTTGCTCGTACATTATCATGATTTATATATAATGTACGTATATATCGCCTATGTATGCCTAGAAAACTATTAAAAAAAACAAAAAACAGAATTACATAAATGATAGATGTATATATGTATTTATATGTTATATTTAATGTTATACATACACAATGTGCACATAAATTTATGCTACATTTATATTTCCCATTTTGATTTAATATAGTAATGAAATTTTTCATTTTATCGTCAGGGTTAGGTTAGGATACTATTTATAATACATATATATGTATGTATGTATGGATGTATAATATTTTTCACGTCTACATTTATTATATTTTACAGAAAAAATTTAATTACTGCAACATTTTTACGAAAGTTTTACATTTAAAATGTCATCGTCATATTATAGCTAACATATAAATTGTATGCATATATGTATGTATGTATGTATGTATGTATGTACATAATATGTATGCACATATAAGGCCATTGACAGACATCTAGTATCGATGGTATGAACAATACTAGCATGGTGACAGACATGTAATCTAGTATAAGCCTAGTATCATTTGACATTTGTGAATTTTTGTTGTGCTGTTGTAATAGAAAATTTATATGTATTTGCATTTTAATTTGACTTTGGGTGAATATAATTATTATTATAATGAAAAAAATGAATGCGGATATTTAAATTCTTATTCAACAAAGTGTAGAGAAATTAATGGAATTAAAAAGAAAAACTAAAAAGTTAATATTTTTGGCGTTAAAAGCAAAAATTAAACGTGATTTTCACAGAAGAATGCGGTTATCAAACAAAATTCAAACACGAATACTGTAAAAACTAATTTCTCTTTTTTCCACGGTAATAAAAAATTGCGCTCCGTTTAGTAAATTTTTTTGAATACTAGCTTTATACTAGACAAAATCATGCTGGTTTCAATACCATGTTTATACCAGCTTGTTTTCTTGGTGTAAAGCTGGTATAGGGTGACAGCCATGGTATCGATACCACGTTTATACTAGATATCTGTCTAGGGCCTAATATAAATTCATTGATATTTATATACAAACAAACAAACATAAAATTAATGTTATTTAAATACAAAGAACAAAATAAAAATTAAAATTAAATAAACATGTAAATGGATACACATTCATACATACATAATACATATTTGAAATATATAAATGTAAATATTATATGTAATATCTACTATAAAATATATAGGATATTAAAAGATAAAGGATATGTATATATGTATACTTAAAACGGTGGGAGGAGTAAAAAAAAAATGTAAATAGTAGATTTTGAAGGATTTGAAATGATATGTATGGAATGTAAGTTCAGAATTTTTGCATATTGGTACTCGTATCTATATACTTTTACTTGTATTTGTATGTATGATATTTTTTATTTCATCTTATAGTGTATACATATGATTTTTCTGTATGCATTAACGTTAACTTTTACCTTTTACCTACTTATAAACAGTACACTAATATATGCACGAGTACTCATTTATGTAGGTATATAGAAGATATTTTATAATTCATGAATTTGTGTACTTAAAAATTGTAAAAAGAATATTATTGTATAGTAAATATTTTTATATGTACGAGTATGATAGTAATAATCTGTACATATTTATAAAAATAAAATAAATAAAATATACAATGTACATGCATCATACACTTACTACTGGCACGCACGCATTACTGAAAATAATAATAAGAAAAAAGAAAAATAAAAACACAAGAAATTTTTTTATTTTAAACATAATTTTTTGATATGCTGCAGTCATATAATCGGGTGATCATTATGAAAGTTACATTGCATAAATATTTTAAAATTTGAAATATGTACATACATCCACAATATGCACCCATTTTTCTTTTTCTTCGCATGCTTGAATTTATGATGAAGGCGAAGGCCCTTTTCGAAAACAATGTCTATTGGACGCGATTAAAATCAAATTCAATGTTCGAAAACTTTTTGATTGCGCAGTGTCTTATGTTATTTAATTTAATAATTATTGACCAACGATGACAATCAATAATTATTAATGTATGCGTCCATTGATGTTTTCGAAAAGGCCCGAAGTCTCGTTACATCCAGAATTTTTGCCAGTAAGCTTAGGCATTTATGAAATCGATACTCCCAAAAATATGCAAATACTCTTGTATTAATAAAATCATCCATATACAATTCTGAAATTTGTGTTATGCTGTTTTGAAAATTAGAGTACTAAATCTTATCACCCGATAGCTATTACATAAATTGGATGTACAAATGATGAAAATGTACTATATTCGTTTGTAGTAAAAGTAAACACAAAAATATAATGTAAAAAATACATAAATATCACAAAAGAGGATTGTATACTAGGACTTATTGTATTTATAGTAAGAATTTCAAAGGATTTGGGTAAAAAAAAGCTCATACATAAATTGAAATATATAAGTGTATATATACAAATCAGAATAGATATGTAATAAATAAAGTATGGTTTATGTATGATAAAAAGATTTACAGATAAGAGGAGAAAGAATTACAATTTCACTTCAAATTTATTTCAAATAAAATACATATTACATATGAATTCCATATTACTTACAATAATGCAACTGTGAAATGTTTCTCTGAAATTAAATAAACACCAGGAAAACGCAAATTGAACAAAATTTGTTTTCAAAATTCAGATTCCACACTAAATTGTGTTAGCTAGCTTCTTTTTTAGTTAAGTTAGTGTTGAGAAGACTCATTAAAATAGTTCATGTCAAAAAATTGAATCCGAAGTCATGAGATTGCTGCCTCTTGGCTTTGATCTTTGATAAAACTTTTTATATTTATATTCAAAAAATATATTGCATCTATATTTATACATACATTTATTATCATTAATTTTTTTTTTTTTTTTGTATTTTTGCAGGATATTGCAGCATACATAAAAAAGGAATTTGATAAAAAATATAATCCAACATGGCATTGTATTGTCGGAAGAAATTTCGGTTCATATGTAACACATGAAACTCGCCATTTTATTTATTTCTACTTAGGTCAAGTGGCAATTTTACTCTTTAAGAGCGGTTAAGAATATTAACAAAAATAAAAACAATCTTTTTTTTTTCCTTTTTCTTTTTTTTCATAAATTAAAATGAAATAATATAAAAAAAAAACAAAATTATTAATACAAAATAACGATATTAAATAATAAAAATAAAAAAAAAATATATTAAATTTAAAACAAAAGTTAAAAAAACAAAATTTAATAATGTAATGAGACTATAAATTGAATAATAAAAAAATTAATTTAAAAAAATGAATGTATAATGAAATTTGTTAGTGAGAAAGGGAGAGGAAGAGATAGAGATAGAGATAGAGAGAGAGAGAGAGAGAGAGAGGAGAGAATAAAATAATATCTTAAAATTTACATGTATATCTGTATAATAATAAAATATAATTATATAATAAAAATTCAAAAAAAAAAAAAAAGAAAAGCAGAAAACAGCATAGAAGATAACAAAAAAATAATTTAGTAGAAAAAAACAAAATTCAAGAGTTAAAATAACAAAACAAAAACAAACAAAAAGAAATTAATCAATGTAGGATGATAGAAATAAAATAAGAAAAATAAAATTATACATATACAAGGAATAGGAAATAAAACAGTTAAAAAAAATGGAAAAAAAAAATAATAAAATAAAAATGATTAAATGAATTTAAAAGAAAAAATAAAATATTAAATAGCAGCAGCATTCATTCTTTTGAAAAACAAACAAACAAAATAACATATATATACACACACACACACACAAAATTTTACACAAAACACACAAATACAAAATGTAAAAAAATAAATAAATTAATTAAAAATAAAAATAAAACTACAAAACAACATTACACACACACTTACACGCATTTACATACATAAAATTTGTTATCCATAATGTATAAATATTTATCGATATTTAAACACTTTTTACTATCACTCACTACAATAAAAACAACTATTTTTATCTACTACTACACATATATATGTAAATGTATACTATTATTTCACAACAAAATCAAAATTAAAAATATTTTAACGCATTCAGTGTAAAACAGCCAGGATATTACAGCTCATCATTATTACATTTTTGCCAACCATTCTCATACAATATTATATACATATACAAGCATTTTGACTTCTTATACATAACATAACATCTCTCTTGAATATTATATATACTATACATCATATACATACATACATACATAAATACATACACATTTACATTTATTATAATTTCTATAATTGCAAAAAAAAAAAAAAAATGGAAAATGGAAAATCGAAAATGAAATCTCAAAAACATTACAAAAAAAACAAAAGTACATTATTACTTACTTGAATAAATACTTAATAAATAATATCTCCTAACATTAAATATACATAAATTTATAAATAATATATATATAATAATATTACACTTAATTAAAATATTAAAAAGAAAAAAAAACAAAAAAAAAACAAAAGAAGAGAGAAGATATAAAAATGATACAAAAAATTTGTAATACATACAAACATAAATATCATTTGTATTATTATCGTATATAGAGTAGAGTATGTACATGATGATGATGATGATGATGAGATAATCTTTTAATAAATTTAAATTTGAATATGTAATAATAAAATAAAAATGAAAAAAAAAATACATATATAGAAATAAAAATACATATACATATATGAAATTGCAATCAAACCAAAACAAGTTAAAAGCAAACAAAAAATTAAATAAAAAAAAAAATAATAAAATGTATATGTATATGTACCATTTGAAAATAGAAACATAAACAAGAAAATTTAAAAAAAAAAAAAACTATTTTTATTATTATTATTCTTATTATTTTCTAATCTTCCTTTCAAAAACACAACAGAGAAAACATTAAAAAAGAAATAATTTAATTATGGCGTAGTGTTCATCACAGAGAAATATGTAAAATTACAATAAAAAAAATTTTTTTTTCCAACATCAGATACAAAAAAAAAAAATAAATAAAATTTAAAATTAATAAAAACAAATATTCAAAGTACATACATAAAATAGAAATGATAATTACATAAATTATACTTACCTATATGTACATATAAATATTATATATAGCTAGATATTAAAAGAGTAATAATGAGAAAAATTAAGAACAAACTAACGCAAGATGAAAAATTTTCAATCTCACTCAACAAACAACAGAAGAATAAAATAATAAATCTTCTATGGCTTGGCTATGCATCTGTCTGTATAGAGAGAGAGAGAGGGAGAGAGAGAGAGAGAGACGGATACATATAATTTTTCTCATAAAAATGTACTTTTAATGCAAAATATTACTCAAATATTTTTGTGTATATTTTTGTGTAACTTAGACGCTAAACACAATCAAAGCAGTGTGCATCCAACAACCAGACCAGAAATAATATGCTTTGGTGTTTCAGACTTTTGCGATTATGCTAATTGTAGCATATTTCTGTTGATGGTAGCCGCGCCGCCGCATTGATTGTGTCTAACGTCTAAGTGATTATTATTATTTTTTTTTCTTCATTTTTTTTTTTTAGTTTTTGTTATTTTTCTTCTTTATCTTTAATTTGCTGATGAAAATGATAAAATGAAATTTATTGTGTTTATTAAAATGAAATAAATAATGTAATTTGAACATTTTTTTGTTGTTTTTTTACTAAGGTTACCATCTTTTTTTCTGTTTCATTTTTTTTTTTTTTTTTTTCATTTTTATGACCAGGAATTTTTGATATTTTTTTTCTTCTCAAATCATTTATTATTTTTAAATTTTTTTTTTTTTTTTTTGGCTTACATTTATATAACTTCCATTTTTGATAAAATAAAACTTTTAAAACTGAAAACAAAACAAAAAAAATAAATAAATAAATATGTAATAGTAAATTAGAGATAAAATTTAATCCTTTTTACATTATATCAACAGAACAAGCAAATCTTTATTATTACAACAACAGATTATCTTTATATTAAGATATTGCAGAAAACAAAAAACAAAAAAAAAAAAAAACAAAATGATAAATTAATTGTAATTTTTATAATTTGAAAAAAATATATACATATAATAAATATTCAAATGTAAATGTATGATATGAAATCAAAGATGAAAATAATGGATAATGATATGTTGGTGGTGGACAAGAAAATAAAAATAAAGTAAAATAAATGCTACATGCTGCGAATAATAATTGAATTTAACAATTAATTAAAAAATAACTAAATAAATTAAAATAAATTAACTTTTTAATTTTATTTCTTTTCGTTTTTTATTATATTTTTGATTTTTTTTTTGTTTTCTGTTATTCAAAAATTAAAAAGAAATAAATAAATTCACTTTTCTAAAAACGTAAGTAATTTTTAGTTTTATTTTTATTTTATTTTTTATTTTTAAATCAAAATAATTACCGAGCTTTTGTCTCTCTTCCAAATATTTATAATGTATAATTATAACAAAGAAAAAATTTTTAGAAAATAAATAAATAAATAAAATTTTTTTTTTACTAAATCGTCCTAAAAGAATGAGAAATATAATTCTCGTATTATACTTTAACATCATCATGTTTTTATTCAATTAATACCAAATAGGGGATGACATTTGAATGAAATATAATGTACGTGTCGCGCTTAGATAAATAAAATTTTCATTAATTTCAATTTCAGAATTAATAAATTAGTGCTATATGAACACAATCAAAAATCTATTAAAATATGTATAAGAATATTTTTTATCTGTAGGATAATTTGTCATAAATAAATTTTATTTAATAAACTTTTAGTTAAATTTTTGACTGAAGGTCTTTGGTAGATTTTTTCTCGATTGTCTTTGGGATGTGGCCATGGGGATTTGTGTGGTCTGGGTAGTAGTTTGGTTTACACTACAAAAACAAAATGGAGGCACGCAAAGTTCTTACTTGAGTCTATCCATAAATAAGCACAGACCTGCTGTCACTGCTGTCCTACCTACCTACTTTATAGTTAAACCATGTTAAACGTTAAACTTTTTGAATTCAAGTGATTAGAGGAGAAATTTGTATTATTGCAGAAGACCTATATTGCAAAAGAAATTTTATTTTCTGAAACACTTTCATTTTTTTTTTAAATAGAGAAACTTTATATACTATGCAATGTAGTATTATCTCATTCGTTTTTTTATATGAGTACTACACTTTACACAGATACAGAATGAATTTATTTTTAAATGAAATATGTATTTTCAATATTAAAATTATACATAAAATTATAAAAATAAACATTAATTACACTTTTTTCGGAATAAATATAAAATTAAATAAAAATTTTTCATAATTAAATAGCATTAAAATTTTTGTATAATTAAATTTTGTGTAAACAAATTTTTTTAATCAACAATAGAATTCATATTTATTACGAGTACACTTTTTTTTTTGTGTATTTAAATAAAATAAAATATAATTGTAATTGTAATTTATTATTACTCTCGAAAAATGTCGAATATATGCAAGTATGTAGTTATAAAAATAAAAAATATAATCTTTCATCTTTCATTTGTTTTTTTGAAGTAATAAATAAATTTTAAATGATAATTACGACGACATAAGAAAAATAAAAAGTCTGATTTGGAATTTTTGAAAGCTTAAGAAAAAGAAAAAAATAAATAAAATAACAATTAAAAGAGAAAAAAAAAATAAATTTCTCAAAAATAATATGTATTGTGTATGTCGAAATTTTTGTGTATCAAAATTTATAAACACATTCGATTAGAAAAAATTCTTTTTTTTTTTTGTTTTATAAAATCATTTAAATGAATTTGTATTCGAAAAATTTTATACGAGATTAGTATATTTACATCATACATCATTATTGTGGTGATGATGTGATGATGATAACAATTATTATGATGATGATCGTGATGATCAGTTAACATTTTGATCGTTTTGTACAAGTGAAGTAGAATCGTAGAATAATTGTCCAGATAATTTAATGGTAATCAGGTGTTTAGTGGATTAGTTGGTTGGTTGTTTTTTTTTTTCAGACAGAAATTATTGAATTTCGTCGATAGAATTTTCAAGAAACAAAAATATAAATCTGTAATAAAATTTAAAAAAAATACAAACAAAAATAAAGAAAACAATTTTAAAAATAAAATTGCATCCAATATCTTCAATCTGTTCTTCGGTATTTAACTATAAAATAACAAATATGTATATGGACATCATAACAAAACAAGACGAAAAATTAATTACGTAATATAGAAATGCTTAAAATAATCAATAAAAAATCTTTTGCTTTCATTTTATTTAATTTTCTTTCTTTTTTTTTTCATTCTTCCTCAAAAAAAAAAAAGCAAAAAGGTACTTAAATTTAAATAAAATGTAAAAATGAAAAAAAACCTATAAAACACTTACATATACAAAAGAAAATTATATTAAAAAAAAAAACAATTTATATTAGTAGTAATTTTTACACTAAAAATAAAAAAAATAAAAATGAAATACAAAAAAAAAAAAAATATGTAAAAATTAAAAAGAAATTTTCAAAAAAAAAGAAAAAAAAGAAAGAAAAATAGAAATTAAAAATAAAATAAACAGATAATATGAGTACATACATTATTTATGTAATTATTATAATAAAATACTGTGTAAAATTTTTCGTCCGATTTATAATTATTAACTAATATTATTATACGTGTAAAAGAGATATTAAAAAAAACAAAATTTTAAATTATTTATTGAGCATAAATATAAAAATTTGAAAAATTTATTACAAAATTTAAATTTAATTTACAAAAATAATAATAATACATACTTTACATCACATACAATACCTATACATAGACAGACAAAAAAAAATTTTTTGTATTTTCTTAATTTTTGTGTGTGTGTTAGAAATTAACACATACAGAGACGAAGAAAAAAAAAAACAAACAAAAAAATCCTAAAATAATATGGTACATATTTACAATCATACACATTTTAATATGTTTCATAAATTATTTCAATTATAAATCACAATCAGATTTTATGAGGCAGATTAATAAATATTTTGGCTTTGATCACTGCCTTTAATAAGTTTGAATTTCTTTCTTTTTTGTTTTTCAATTTTTAATATTTTTCTTTTCTTTTGGTTTTGGTAGAATTTGATCTTTATTTTTATTTTCAAATTGAAAAAATCTAACTTAAAAAGATAAAGCAAAAATAATCAATTTAATAAATTCAAAAAAGAGAAAATAAAATGTTAAAAATTTAATTTGTAAATTAATTTTGATTAAATCTTTAGTGTAAATTATGTTTAAAATTGATTTTTTTTTTATATTATATATACTATACTATATATTTTAAATGATTATTTGTTTTGTTTCAGAATATAAAAAAAAAAAAAAAATGGATATATCTTTAAGAAAATTAAGTTGTAATTATTATGAAATAAATAAAACTAAGTAAATAAAATAAAATAAATATTTTTTTATAGATTTGATTTTAAGAAGAAAAATTTACTTGAAAAAAAATTATCATCATCATCGGTACTGTCTACACTGTATCCGGTCTTGGTGCGGGTCGTGTCGTCGTATGGTAGGAGAGAGGCAGTTTACAGACTTCTCTCTTTAATCAGTAATTATAATAATCCTTTTCCTTTCTGTAGAAAATTGTATTTCATCAAAGTGTAGTTGAGATAGTTAATTGGATTCGAAATCCGAAGCAGATTTCACTATAGATTAGAAAGTTGTAACAAACTTCTGACTCACACGGCAACACATTTATAAACCGTGGAAGTAGCGAATATAAAATTTAAATACAATTATCCCAGTACGTGCCAGTACTGTGGTGGTGGCCGAGATTAAAAATTTGAAAAATACAAAATTAAAACAATTTTTTAACTATTGCAGCGACATTTTATAATTAATTTTTGTGGACAGTATTTAAATTTGTTTAGCAAATGATACAAAATTAAAAATTACTATGAGATATTGGATATGAGATTCGTAATTTATTTTAATATTTACACTGATTCCGCTTCCCTTTTAATATTATGAATATTATAAGGAAAAAACTGCGCTTAATTTAAAAATCAACCGAATTAATTTATTGATTGTAGCGCCAAAGTGCAAACAACAAAATCAAAATACATTTTTCTTTTCAACATTTTTAAATGTCTAAATGCAAATATATGCAGATAGATGGAGCAC
This sequence comes from Villa cingulata, assembly GCA_951394055.1. Classification (NCBI taxonomy): domain Eukaryota; kingdom Metazoa; phylum Arthropoda; class Insecta; order Diptera; family Bombyliidae; genus Villa; species Villa cingulata. The sequence goes on from OX596025.1 coordinate 17,937,398, forward strand.
ATTCAAAATGTACCACCCACGGTACCACGACAAAAAAATCAAATAAATAATTTGTTACACTGATTCTTACCTTGGCGTTTAATCTCTACCATCTCTACTCTACATATGTAGTTTTTTGCTGTTATGGTAACCAAATGTTTGGTAACGAAATCATCCATAAAGATAAAAGTACAAATAATACCAGAGAGTCATTATTTTGTGCATAAATCGAATATCAATCGGTGAAAAACATTTGTTCTGTAAATAAAAAAATAATATTTTATTTGTATTAAAATCATAATTTATATTATTTCAAAAATTATTTAAAAAAAATATTATTATTATTATTAAAAAACGTTACAAAACATAAGTACATAAGTATACATGTTTACAATAAAATGTCGGCTGTTACACTTGGTGTATCAATACGTGAAGGGCAAATAACAAGAACTGTATACAGTTTAATACAAGAAAAAAAATATGATGATGTTATTGAGATATTATTAAATTTTAATGAAACATCAACATCAAGAGCTGGTCTATCATTGTTAGGATACTGTTATTATATAACACAAAAATATATTGAAGCTGCTAACTGTTATGAATTATTATGTAATATAATGCCGAATAATCAAAATTATAAATTATATTATGTACAATCGTTATATCAGGCTGGTATATCTGAAGAAGCATTGAATGCATTAAAACAAATTGATTCAGCAAAAACAGAAACAGCAGCAGCAGCAGCAGCAGCAGCAACAACTACTACCACAGAATTAATGAACGAACAAATATTACAATTACAGAGTGCTATTGAATATTCGATGGAGGATTATTCATCTGCACAAGCAACATTAAATCAAAGACAATCTGATCATCCAGAAACGATGAACGATGAAGGTTGCCTTCTGTATCAAGCTGAAAGATACGATAGAGCATTAGAATATTTTAAGAATTCCATACAATTGGGTGGTTATAATCCACTTGTAGCATATAATATTGCATTATGCCATTATAAAAGACGAGAAAATGCACAAGCATTGAATTATATTGCTGAAATAATTGAAAGAGGTATTAGAAATCATCCAGAATTAGGAATTGGTATTCAAATTGATGCAGAAGGTAAAACAAAATACATATACTTACATATACTTACTTGTAAATTATTGATATGTATATTATTTGTACAGTTGAGTGTGTATTTTATGACTATGATGATGCATATATGCATACTTCTTATATGATACTTAGATTTAAATTTAAATAAATTTTTCGATTTAAATTAACTTTTATATGTAACGACATTTACTGTAAATTTTAGGAGGAGCACGTAGTGTTGGTAATCCCATCAGTCTTGCATTGTCTGGATTAACACAAGCATTCAATTTGAAAGCAGCTATTGAATATCAAGAAGGAAATATAATTAGAGCTAGAGAAGCATTATTAGATTTACCGCCAAGAACAGAAAGTGAATTGGATCCATTTACATTACATAATATGGCACTTACAGATCCAAATGGTCCTGGTGCTGGTTTAAAAAGACTTGCATTTTTATTAGATATCGGTCCACCGACATGTCCTCAAGAGACATTTTCAAATATTTTATTACTGTGTTGTAAACATGAAATGTATGATACTGCAGCAGATATTCTTGCTGAACATGCACAATTAACTTACAGATACTTAACACCGTATTTGTATGAATTATTGGATGCTTTGATAACAGCACAAGCATCAACAGAAGATGCCGATGCAAAACTTGGTAATCTAGAAGCAAATTTAGCTGGAAAATTAAGAACACATGCAGCAAAAGTACAAGAGACCAGAAGTGCTAACGATCAAAATAGTTTAAGAAATGCATTGAAAGAATATGAAATCGCATTAGAAAATTATTTACCTGTCGTTATGGCTAGAGCATGGTTGGCATGGCGTGACGATGATTATATTGGTGCTGAAAGAGAATTTAGATCAAGTGCAGAATTCTGTTCAGAAAATTCTGTTTGGCGTTTGCATGCAGCTCATGTATTATTCATGCAAGGTGATAAATATAGAGAAGCATCTGCATTCTATGAACCAATTGTCCGTCAACATTATGATGATATAATGTCAGTATCAGCAGCTGTACTAGCTAATTTATGCGTATCATATATTATGACATTTCAAAATGAAGAAGCCGAAGAATTAATGAGAAAAGTTGAAAAAGCTGAAGAACAAAAATCAATTGAAGGTGAACAAAGTTTACATTTGTGTATAATTAATTTAGTTGTTGGAACATTATATTGTGCTAAATCAAATTATGAATTTGGATTATCACGTATTGCACATGCATTAGAAGGTGGATCTGGTATAAGATTATGTGCTGATACATGGTTGCATGTAAAACGTTGCATTCTTGGATTATTAACTGGAATGGCTAAACAGAATGTAACATTGGCTACACCAGCACTACAAGAAGTATTAAGTTTTTTACATTCATGCGAAGTATTTGGTATACAGAAACCATCTAAATTAATAACATTCGCTGATGATATACAAGATGAACCATTAACTATAGGAATGGAAGCAAGAAAATTACGAGTATTACTGATGAGATTAACTGATTATGAATAAAATATAAATGAAAATTCATAATAAGAAGTTAAATCTTTTGAGAAAAAATTTTTAAACATAAATGAAATAAAATTATTTAAAAAAAAACATCAACAAAATAATTGAAATATATATCACCATTAAATTATATTTAATCTACTTATGTAGTAGTAAAGTGTATTTTGTTTATATTATGCATTGTGCATAAATTAATAGATGTGCGTAAAAATTTTATGAACTTAAGAATCATTTCAATTTTATTCTTTTCTTGCTTTTTATTCAATTTTTCATTTAATTTGTTTTCTTTTTAATTGTGTTTATAGGTACACTATCTCTGTATGTACTTTAATTTGAAATTTTTGTTGTTGGATAATATATGAATAAATGCATATAAATATATATGAATGTAGATATGGATGTGTATTAATGAAATGTAAAAATTAGGACATAACATAAATATACGTAAACGTCGTAAACAGTGTTCAAAAAAAAAATGTATAACCATTCTATACTCATATTTAATACAATAAATTTTTCATCTATATTTATCTACATCATTACAATACAGCACTACTAGTACTTTTTCCCAGGTAGATTTATCTGATCAGCTCTACGTTCAACTACTAAATGAAAAAGTCCATATTTCTTCTGTTCCTTTATACCACACAAAGCTGTAGCTGTAGTACTAGACTACTAGTATCATATCAATATCAAGTACCGAGTACCGACCCGACATATAGGCAGGCATGGTGAAAGAAATTATTTTTCTAGACCTGCTACTTCCTGTTCACTGTTGTTCACTTTTCGTTTTCACTATTTCTCTCTACTAGTCGATCTTCTGGTTTCATTTCACACCATAGTTCTTCATATTTCACATCAATTTCTGGGGATTGTTTGACACTCGGAACATTTTCAATATTTTCAATAATATAATGTTAAATATGGAAGTAGTCCTATATTTTTTCACAAGACTATATGTATGCATATATTTACATAAATAAAATATGAATGAATTTCTTTTTATATTGTGCATTGTGCAAATTAATAGATGGTAGATGTGCGTACAAATTTTATGAAGTTAAGAATCAGAATAAAATTATTACTGTTGAATTTATACATATTCGCGTACATTATGGATGTGTTGCACATTACGTATGTGTATATTTGAATGAATTCAATACATAGGTAGTATAAATAATATGCAATTATTTAGTGCATGGTAAGTTTTTTCAATCATACGAGCAAATAATTAACGTAAATTTATAATTTAGGGTTTAGAAGGGAAAATGGAAATAACTATATTCACGTATACTTACATATATAAAAAACAAGAAAAACTTTAGAAATTGGCATCAAAAAAATTTTTTTTGAAAAATGGAATAGACATATTTTTTCAAATAGACGACACAAATACAAAGTGTAAATGAACATTAAATGTAAGTTATGTACATGTAAAGAATAATCGAAATTTATCTATGAAATACAGGTGAAAATTAGTAACACGTTCGTGCTATATATATACTATAATACTTTCATAATATTAATGTTTGTATGAATTTTAGATATATAGCTATCATATGCGTACACTATGTTGTACACTCGTATATTGTACCAGTTGTACATTATGTATATATACATATGTGTATGTACGATTGAATTAAAACAAAAGTTAATTAGTTTAGATGAGTCTTGGACTTACGGTTACGACGAGTAAGTGAACTTAAATTAAATAACATAATTTCGGATTGGATATAGTATGTGTGATGTATACTGTACAATTTTTACTTACACATGAGTGTACTACTTACTTGAACCACTTGAACTGAATGAAAAAAAGTCGAAATTGTTGAAAGTCATAATTTTACTTTTGCGATAACAAATTCCATATTGTACAAGTACCTATGTATTGTTGTAAATTGTAAACTCAATGTTGCATAAAAATATTTGTTTTTCAGTCAATACGAATATATGTATATATAGTGATCGTAAAAAATCTTTGTATACATCCAAAATTTTTGTGAAATGTTCTCTCTTTCTAACAAAACTCTTGACAAGTAAAAGACATGTTTTACATTCATGTGATATGAAAATGAAATTCCGAAATAAGGGGATTCATGTTACGTTTTGTAGCCTTCGTAATTTTCATAGGCTTGGTAATTTTTATAGTTTTCGTATAGTCTATTTCCATACATTTGTGAAGTACGAAAGTTTTGAAAAACTACGAAAGGTAAAATGCTTCGTAGCTTCTAACTTTTTGTATTCTGTAGTTTCATTGTTGATGTTTGATAGTTCTTAGTTGGCATACAAATTAAATATGACAACTGAAAAAAAAAACGACGAAAAAGTAAATTACAGAGAAATTTGAGATAGTCGTTCATATCTCAAACAAACTGCGAAATTATGAAACTATGCAGCACGCAACGAACTACGAAAAATTGACATGAATTTCCCTAATATTAAGAACATATCAGAGTTTCAATTTATATAAAAAATGAGAAAATGTTTCATTTGATTTTGACTAACAGGTATCTGAAATTTAAATTTGGAGATGTACAAAAACTTTTTTTGTCTACTTTATGTGTACATATTTAAAAGTAGGTGGCTTAAAGCATTTGGCTATTCGTCATAATAATCAAATAAAAACTTAATTTCAATACTTACATTGCCCTGCATACCATCACATAATAAATCTATCGTTATTCGTTAACAATTTATTATGTACATATGTACATAAATGTATAGATATGACGAGTATGTACATAATGTTATATTGGAATGTACATATATACATAATGTTCCTATTTTATTTCAGTTTTTTTTCTTTACATTTTTATTCGATTTCCTTAAAATGCAATTGTGATTTAGGTCTTCTGTCAATATATACATGTGTATGTAAATCGCTCGAAATTTTTGAATTCGAATATCGAAAAATGTATCTTTAATCTCTATACGAAATAGTAGATATTTTTGATGGGTGTATAAAATTTCACTTTTTATAAAGTGATTGGATTTTGAATATCTGGCTGGATGCATAATACATAATACCTATAAGTATAGGTATAACTGTTCAACATTATGCACAATAGTTAATATGCATTTTCTTTTCCCATTATATAAAATCTGATTTTAAAAAAAAAAGAAAAAAAAACTTGTAAATAAATATAAATCAATAATTTAATCGAGTAAAAGGTGAACATTTTTTTGAAACTGTTCGAAAATAAAATAAACCAACAAAAATAATTATAATAGCGACAAAATGAAAAGACAAAAGAAACAAAAAGAAAATTTATTTGCAAATAAATTTATGAAAAAATTACTTTCTCCAAAAATTAATTTAACATCAAATACGAGTACCTATATGTATACATATACGTAATGTTACACACGAATGTACATATATGTACATAATAATGTACCTTTGGCAAAAGTAAAATTCCCATGGATGTATAATTTTTTTTTTTGGAAAAGTTGCTGTTGTTATAGCTATTCTTGTATCCATTTGTAAATCAGTGTGCCAATTTGATTACGGTACATACACTATTTAATATTAATTTGAGTTGAATTTCTGTCACTACAAGTTGCTACAAGTCATTGAGATCATCATTAACACATATTAGTTTAAAAAGTGATGCAAGAGTTTGCTTAACTATACTGACTGATAACTGATATCTACATATTTACATATACGTTATACTAGCTGCTTTCGATTTAACAATTTCAAGTACTTATGCGAGTACAAAAATGTGTCTAGGATAAATTGTTATATCGAATGACACAAAAATTATTCGTAACTACTTGCATCTATGTACTTGAAAAAATTTTCATGAGGAGCTGTGAGTAGATGGTTTAGCACAGATCCTGTCATTTTTTGAAAAATGTGCTTGACTTATTCCATTCATTTTCTTTTGTACTTTCATTTAAAACAAATTTGATAAAAATCGGATGAAAAATGGCTGAGAAAAAGTGTACCAAAACCAAATCATTCGAAAGTTACCCAAAATTGATATAAAATCAGCAGCACATCCTCTTAAGTGTACTGACTGATAACATTTACATGTATTGCGTATATCGCCATGTATATTGAGTATAGTTACTTTTAAAAGATATGTAATTGGATAATTTTCAAATTTTTAAATTGATAAGGAGCACATATCATTATCATCATCATGGCACCACAGCCCTAGTGAAGTTCTTCGTCTCAAGTAAGACGACAACCTTTCCATTCTATTTTTTGATATTTTCCGCCAGTTTCTCATGGTGGGCAACCTCTTTAAATTGTGTTCCAAAGCATTCCATCAACGGTTAAGTGGTCTTCCCTTAGGTCTAGAAATTTTGTATTTTCTTCATTTACTCGTAATTCGTAATATCACCGTCGTTGCCTCTATACAAACAACTAGGGCTTTAAACAGGAAGATATGAAATTTGAAATATTGAAGAAATTTCCAAAAATATTTTTTCTTCGAATAAAAGATATTTAGGATACAGAAATAAAGTTTTTGCGATGAAAATTTTACAATTTTTTAAAATTTTATTTTTGGTGTAAAACGTAAAAGTAAAATACATTATACTCGTACAAGTATATTCATACATTCAAGTTGCCTAAATTCAAGTATAAGTTATACATTACTGAACAAGGCAAATAATTAAAATTTTTTCTTAATCAATACTGATAATAATATGAGTATTACCACAGGACAGGTATTACTGATCAATGAGTAATTGAATAATTTTATAATAATTGAACTACGAATATACTTCAATTAAATTTTTTTTAAATGTGATATAAAGTTACCTCATTTTTATAAATTATCCATTACACTATCAGACTATTATATTATTTTGAAAAATTTTATATGCATTTTATAGGTTTATGGACATACTTATACTTATATCCGTACATACAATAATACCTACATATTTAATACCTAATAGCATAGTAAGCACATAAAGTTAGTCATGAAAAATGTTTTGTTTTTTCTACGCCCGCATTATAAAGTGTTTCATATTCCGGATTGAAGAAAATAAAACGGGTGGAAGGGGAAGCAAAAATGAGGAAAAATAGAAGAAAAAAAAAATGAAAAACTCATGTCTTATGTCTTATGGTATGCTTCTATACTCACTTACACATATTATAATGGTGTGTAATGCAAAAATGTGTAGTTGCAATCAAGTATATAACATAATGTAAGGCATGTAAGGAAATATGTATTTAGATATTTTCAATCGACAAACATTACGTACACTTTCATGTAAATAGAGGTAGTACATGCACAGATACAAACCGTAGGTATAGTATATATAGGATATCCATACATTCAAATAGGAGTCTGTGCATAAAAGTGCCTATACATTTAATAAAAAATAACTATAGTAGTAGAGTAGTAGTAGTCTATGTCTAGTAGTAGTACTCGTATACGAATAATGTATCGTCGTATCGTTTGAATGATGACTAGACATACTGTTTTACACATTTTATAAATGCTTTTCTTTTCGAAATAAACTGGTATATAAAGGCACATAACTGATATTCGTTAACTTTATATATATTTCATATTAGCAAATAGCATTGATATTAGCTTCAGTCACTTCAGTTTTAGTTTTGTATATTGATGGTGGTAAGGTACTCATACATGTACATATGTGATGTCCAGAAATTATAGTTTTTGAATAACACAAAATCAAAGTAAAAATTTCAAAAAGAAATCAAAGAAAACATGTTTCGAAAAAATTTTTTTCAAAATATTGTAAATGCATTTTATATAAAAATTCCATTTTATATTCGTCAATATCTAATATGTTTTATACGCTCATATAGGTGCTTATCTAATATTGCTAATGTGTATATACATATATGTACAAATGTATACAGCAATAGTTACGTTGTTATAGCTATAAAGTATAAATTTATATACGCGATTTTACATTGCAATTACGAGACGAATGTAACTAATTCCAATAATAATTAACACATGCACCTAGTCCTAGATATTACATATATACATACATACATGTATGTATAACGTCTGTTAGTTATATTTTACTATACACACACACCTATAGAGATATTGATGGTGACTTAAGACACGATTTCTCAATATATTTAATGAATTTTACGTATACGAATCTTTAATCATTATTTCTTAATGTATAATTGTTTATGAAAAATTTGTTTTTATCACATTTATATTATGTACTACATACTACCACGTACTACACTACTATGCGATGTATTAGGTGGTAGACAGACGAAAGCGAATCAATGATCATTCTTTGCAGTCTTCATTCGTGTGAATGACAATAATACAAAAATCACCTGACACACAACACATTTTCTATGATCGTTATGACTGTCATATAAGTATTTTTAATTTACATATTATGTAAAATTGTCAGTTTTAAATTATCATAGTTTTTTTTTTAAAATTTTTAATATTTATTGCCAATTTTATAATCTGTAAGTATATATCGTATATCGTATAGGTTTTGCTGAATTTTTTTTTAAACACTGAAAATTTCCAAATCACCGCATCTTCATTTGTTCTGAAACATTATTTGAATTTACTTCAATGAAGTTAGAATGAGGAGATGTAGTATATTGTCATTTTAACTTTAATTTGAGATGACAAACTGCAAATGAATGATTATTCGTAACGAATTATCAATGATTTGCTTTCGTCTGTCTACTATATTATTTATACTTGTGCATGTAAATTTGCGTAAATTTTTTATGTACACAATTATGAAAATGAATTAAACAATATCAAAAAAAATTTGAAAAAAATATATACATATACGAGTATATAATTATACAAAACAATAATCACTACAAATAAGACATTATAAATTCTTACGAAATCATCTCATATTTAAAATTTTTTCGTCATTTTTATGCATATTATTACATATGTTTAGATACTATATACGCCTATATATAATGTATATACCTACATATAATATAAAATATTTTTAAATTACCTATTTCAATATAAAACCCATCAATAAATCATTTAATTTACAATCATTTATGAGTAATTTGAAATTATTTTGTACTGTTTTTTTTTCTAATTTATTATATAAATTTTAATTCATTCAAATATCGCGATGAATCGATTTGAAAATACAATAATAATTTTTTCTTTTTTCATAAAAATGAATAATTCCTCTGCAATGATTGATAAATAGAAAAATATGTATGCATGTGCGTTTGATGTGCGTACATATACACACATATAATATAATTTTTTTTAAAATATATAATTAATGAAAAATATTCTTACAACTTACACACTTGTATAACCTTGTAAAAATAATTTTTCTTCAAAAGAAAAAGAAGAAGAAGAAGAAGTTAATAATAATAATAATAATAAATATGTAGTGAAAAAAAAGGTTGAAATTGAAAATTAAAAATTAAATAAAATTATTGTGCATAACATACATTTTACATACTATATACATATACTATATGTATGTGCCTCCTATATAATATGTAGGTAGTACTGGTAGTACGAAAAAATCTCTATTATTTGATTTTAAATGATTTTGTTTAGTTTATCGTTTATATTAGTTTGTTTTGTTCTTTTTATTTTTCTTATTATTGTAATTTTCTTTTAGTTTTTCTTCATTTGCTCATCATTTGAAAGGAATTTTATGTAGTATCTGTATGCATATATTTATAAGTATTCCAAAAAAAAAAAAAAGAAAAAATATATAATAATAGTAACAAGTAATAGCAAATACATATACCTAGGTATTTAATTACGTACATATACCAATGTGTACATATATACGAGTGTATGAGTGTATATAAAGTCTAGCATAATGCATATTTTATTATACTCATAGATAGTTATTTTTTAATTTACTATTTACTCTATCTATACTATATGACTGTGGAGTGGTATTATATGAATGCATTCATGTGTGTATTATAAATACGTATAGTATACATATACATATTTGTATCTATATGTATAATGGATGTATGTAAAGTAATAATAATAATAACGATGATAATAATATTAATAATGAAAATAATAATAGTATGTTAGTATGTTGTTAATTTTAATTTTAGAATTGCATTTATATATCTATATATATGTTATGTATGTTTTATACAAAATCCTTGTATGTTTGTATGTAATATGTACAGGTATAGGTATGCATGTGTATATATTTTCATTATGTTACATGATACATCTGTACATTTATATAACAACTATAAGAAAGATAGAAACACACCTCGCTTTTACGACTACATATATGTATAAATAGTATGTGTACATATGTACATTATTCATACGAGTATGTGTGATTAAAATGAATTTATTTATATACTCGCATATGTACATATTTTCAAACAAGATTTACCTGTTGTTTCGGAATTATTTTTGCTTTCTTATTCTTACTATAAGCCGTAGTAAAGTCAGTGTAAAGTATTCTATGGTATCTACTATAAAAATTTTCTGTACGTTTACGTACATTCATATATAGATACGATAATGAAAACATCCCAGTCGTGAATTAGTAAGGCATTACTGGCAGAATCAATTCTGTAACTAGTTCACAATTTTCCAATTCGAAAAAAGTAGTTCAATAATACATTACTTCGTTAAAAAAGTAATGTGGAGTGTAATGCAATTGTACTCCGAACAATGATACTGATGCTAAGTAATGCAAGCGGTAATGTGTATAACAATATACGCATTATAATTATTGCGAAATTAGAAACATGTATTATGAACACGTCGATGGAAAGTTTTTGCGTTTTCTTTGTTAATCATAGTCAATGTCAATAGTCATTAGAAGTTATAAACTCGATATGAAAAGGAGTATAAAGTAGTGACTATAAAATATAATATAAATAACATATAAATATAAATATAAATATAAAATATAAAATATAAATATAAAATATAAATATAAAATATAATATAAAATATAAGTTAATATAAAATATAATATAAGTTAATATATTTTAATTAATAATCTTCCATAACTACTTTCCAAGAATCGATATCGGAATTGCTCCTTTTACTGCTATTATGTAATTAATGTTTGGAAATGCGTTCTATAATAAGTTTAACTTGAATAAATGAAGAAACTAATTCTAGGTAATGCAGAAAGGAGGCGATTGATTACCTCCTATGACATCGCCGTGTAAAAGTAATGCGTTATTTTCATACACAGTAATCGAAAGTAGAACTAGTTGCTGTTTAAAGGAACTAGTTGCAGAATCGGTTCGGTAATTACTTGCCTACCCGACTGGGATTTTATATATGTACATATTTATGTAAAAATATAATCTGTCTCTTTCATGTTTTCTTAAATAATTTGTAATGTCTGTAATATTATATTTGTTTCTATTGAACTTAATGTGGATGTATTTTTTTTTTTTTTAATTTAAATTATTTACAGGGTGACTTTTTAAACATTATATACATTTTGTTATTTTTTTTTTATAAAATTCCAAATCACATAATATGTATAATTACATGTACATCCTAGTATGTTCTTTAAACATGTATTTGAGTCGATCGGCATATGAATAAATACAGTCGATCGGCATGTAAACATACATACATATGTATTCTTCCAAAAATCTACGGTTTTGTTTAATTGATAATTCATGGTACCATGGTACGCATCTTGATTGTGAATTGAATTTTTATAACTAAATCATATCTCGCAAAGTTATGTATAGCAGCTAAGTATTTATTTATGTACATATCGACATCGCATACTGTAAAAATTGTAAATTTTTTGGTCATATTATTAACATGTTTTTAAAATAATGCTATAGTATGTAGTACGGTAGGTAGTACATTCATTTGGAATTTTATTTTGATATACAGGTATTCTCTATTCAATTTTACGTGATTATACATATGTATACGTAACGTACAATTATTATTATGAGTGTATTTTGCTTACAAGCAGACACAAAATATTTTTAATATTGAGTTAATATACTTATATACATACATACATACATACAAGAGAAAAATAATTTTAAAAAGAAGCAAAATCATAAAAGAAAATACAAAACGTACATTTATAATAGCCATTAACAAATATTTATTCAAAATAAATAAATAAATAAATAAAGTAAGAAACAGGTAGAAAAGAAGCTGCTAATTCAAGACAAGATATTATAGATTCAATTCAAAAAAATCGAAAAGAAAAAATGAACCGAAAGAAACTTCAAACCATACACACATATGATAAGGAGAAAAAAATATCTTTTTTTTTATTATTTTTTTTAACTTCTTTCATATCTTTTGAAGAAAAAATAGTTTCCTCCTAAATAAATACGAGTAGTGTGAATGTTTTATGTACTTGCTATATCGTTGTGAATATTTTTGTTTTTTAATCACTAAACAATGTACAGGTACAGACATATTACATATTATATGCACATATGAGATATGAGTGTATAAAAATCATAGATAAATATAAAACCTGATTTGAAGAAAAAAAATATCACATCACATTATATGAATATACGAGTATGTGTTGTCTGAATTTTATACCCTCATAATCATATATGAAATGAAGTCAGTTAAGTTAAGTTAGTTACTTAGTGAGTAAATGGTATATAAAATTATAGTTGATTTTTATTATATGGAGTGTAAGGTGCGTATGTATGTATATTTTGTATAGGTAAAAATATCTTATTATAATATACATTATACATGCGGTTATACTATGCAAATACAATAAAATGAAGTTATGGAGTTGAGTTTGAGTTGTAAAGCTGTTAAAAGAAGAGTGGGATTTTTCACTTTATTATTATATTATTATTACCTTTACCTTAACTTATCTTTACCTTACTTTTATTATAAATGAATATATGAATAGTGGTAAATGTATATGTGCCTAGTTGTCTTTGTCTTTTATGCATACCATGTCATCCACACCATATTATACTAACTTAATGTAAAAAAATATTACTTACCTTTTTCAGTATAACGTTTAAAGACCAATACTACATAATATATATGTATGTATATACACTCCCGGCTACAAAAATTGCATCACTCTTAAAATATGAAATGGAAATGGTTTGAGTGGGAGTTATTTTTTCCTGGAAATTTTTCAGTTCACTCAAATACTTTATTGACCTGGTCTGGTGTAGATTAGGATAAAATCACAAAAAAAGAAAACGCATACAATATTTGCATTTAATCACAATGCATACAAGATGAGTCTTTACCAGTAAAGCGACTGGATCGAAACAGCAAGGAAAGCCAAGAAAAAGGTGGAGGGATCTTTTAAAAGAGAATTTGAGAGTGATGGAAGTTACGAACTATCTATATCTACAAGGTTCCGGCTCTTAATAGAACGGCATGACCACTCTGATCAACTAACAAACTATGAGAATATGGACATACTGTGGGCAAGACTGTGGATTAGAGAGAAACTTTGGCTCATCGTTTGCTGCAAGGCTGAGGAAGAAGAAGTGAAAGTCACAAGAGAGCCAGTAAAAGAGAAAAAAGTAAAGTTGTAATTGTGAAGACTTTGACAGAAAAAAATAGTATGAATTGAAAAGAGCTAAAGTCAAGCTCTTAGCATGTTGACAGTTATTAAATAAAATTGTCATTGGAAAATCAATTTATAATCTCAATCGCAATATAGAATTGTAGAGAGAATTACATAGATAATCATAACATTGCATGAAAACATTTTGACGGAAATTTAGAGAAACCATTTATACTTAGGCACACCTCATTTTAATGTCATGAATATTTTGAGAAAGTCGATAACATTTTTTGACCGCAGGTGTATATATTAAGTACTAAGATTTTATGTGCACTCAATATAATATGTTAAGAAAATATTTTCATATATGTACATATATTTTTAGTCAAGTTAAATTCAAACTTCTTATAATTGTATTGATAATTTTTTATTGTACACACATATCTACTCTCTGTACACAAACTATACGTGCAAAGTATAAGAAAATTAAAAAGAGAAAAATATTTTTATTTTCTTTTCATTATTTATGTATAGTAAATGAGAAAAAGAAACTCCTAAAGAAGTATGTATGTGTATACCTGAGTAAGTATACCTAAGTATAAGTAGAGTATTAGTAGATTGGTAGTTGTATTGACTTCAAATAAACAGGCACATTTCAACAACAGATCATGTTTTCTTCATGTTAGTTGCTTGTAGTGTTGTATAGTTCGCGTATAATATCATTATTATTATTATTATTATTATTATTATTATTAATAATAATTAATTTTATTGAATATAACGATTACATATATTAATACAGTAATTATATATGAAAACGAAATAATCATTGTATTATAATTATTTTTATTATTAATAAAATTAAAATAAAAAAAGAATATAATCTGCGATATTCAGAAAAATACAATCGAATATTTGAAAAAGTTATTTAAATACATTTTTGTGTACACATTCCATATATTATACTCTATATATATTGTATATAGTTGCATGTACATATGATTATAATAGCAGTTACAATATAATTTTTTCTTGTATGAAAAAAATATAATTAAATATTATTTTTGTGCTTTAAATTATTATAATCAGAAAAATGAAAATTAAAGAATAAAAGAAAATAATACAAAATTGTATAATATTTATATACATGTAATTGTATTTCATTTTCTAATTTCTAAAAGAAAACAAAAAAAAAAATTTAAGTTTATTTTATTATATCTTTTCTTAAAAACACGTACTCATGAATGCATATCGCAGTCATATAGTATAACGTATAATATCTTTTTTTTTATAATTATTTTTATGCATAAACGTACATACTTGTAGTATACTATTTGTATAATATTATATTTTTGTATTCTAAATAGTATTCGAAATGACGTGAAATTTTCATTTTGAAAAAAAGAAAATTAAGTATATTTTATTTTGTTATATTAATTACAAAGTGTGAGTATATTTACGAAAAAAAAGAAGAGAAAAGAAAAAGGTATCTTATAACGTGAAATACTCAATAATTAATTTATTTTATTATACTTAAATTCAGTGTATAATTTGTTACAAAAATGTGATTAAAATTTTATAGAAATAATGTGCCAAAATAAATGTAAAAATATCAGTTATAATATTAAATAAATGAAAAAGTAAATTTAAACGACGATTTTGAAAAAAAAAATACATATTTTTTTTAAAATTTATTCAAAATTTGATAACAAAATTAATTGTGGGAGTATTTTCAATTTAGTTTTTTCAATACATATATATGAAGTAGTATAAAATTTGTGTATTTTATTTATAATACACAAAATTATTGCACACATTTTATTTATAAAGTATTAAGAAAAATCGAAAATATATATATTTTTTTCCCCGTATCTGTGTGTATGTGAATACTAAAATTTTTCTGTTTAGTATTCATAAAAGTTTTAGTAAATAAATTTAAAAGAAAAAACAAAAAATAAAAATAAATAAATAGAAAATATGCCGTGCTCTGCTGTAACATTATCACTTGCAACAATATCCGCCATTACTGCTGTTGCTCTGTTGGCAATCGGATTCTCTACAGATAATTGGCAATATTATGAAGTTAAACGTAATAACATACAGGTATGTGTGTGTTGTATATACGCAAAAAATATTTTTGAATATTAAATTATTTATATTATTATTTTAAATTTTTTTTTTTAATCACCTATCAATATGTATGTCTCTTCTTATATATGCGTACATATATTTACATACTCACGTCATATGTGATATACAAACGAGTAGTATATAAATATGTACCTACCTATTTATAAAAGTTACGAAATACAGGAAGGATAACATAAAACAAAAAAAAACAAGAAATTTTTTTGTCATGATTTCATATATTTATACGAGTGTATATAAATTTAATGATGATGTATTAATTTGAAAAAACAAAAAAAAAAAAATTACACATTACTTTTGATATGATTGTTGAAAATAAGAAAAAAATAAAATAAAAATTATTTTTTTTGTTTGTTGTTATTTTACATCGTATTTTCCTGTTAATATATAATGAAAATTTTTAATAAACTTTATACAATACCTATTCACATCATAGACATTCATTTATGTATAGATGTTATATTGAAAACGTGTAAATATGCAAATGAATTTAATTCATTGTTTATTAATAAAAATCTATCTACTCTATATAATAATATTAAATACTACTACGTGTATGAACAAAAAAAAAATAATAACCAATTGAATAAAAATTCGAAAAATAAAGCAAAATCAAAAAAAAAAATCATGTTATTTTGACGCAACTTTCTTTTTTTTATTTCTCATGTATTCAAAGAAAAACGTAACAGGTAACTGCGGCTGCTATATAGTGTAGCGTATATATGTATAGTGTAACAAGAAAAAAGAAAATATTTGCCGTTTTAAAATTTTAATTTGTTCGTTTATTTTTTCATTAAAAAATCATAAAATGATAAAGATGATGAGATTGTAATGTAAAATTAATGCATAAATGTATATACAGTCTGGAATATAATTTACGAGTATTTTTTTTTTAAATAACATTTGCAGTACACATAGGCTACAGGTATGAGGTATATTATGTTTTACATAAAATGATTTGTTGTACGTGTATTATATAGCACATACAACATAAATATCTATTATACGTCTGAATATGAATTAATAGTGTCTACATATGAGAAAAAAAAAGACAAACAAATTAAGGTAAGGCAAAGGCAATGCCTTTTTAATCAAATCGAATAAATTTATAATCCAAAATAAAAGTACAAAAATCTACTATTATAAAGGTACAAAAATATTACTACATCTTTAGTTACGCATATATTTTCATATACATATTTATGTACCAGTACCTACATTCGATTTAAAGACTGAATTGGAAGTGCTGGAAGTCAACAACTTTTCACTGATTTGTATATTTATAATAATGGGCATTTTTGTTGCTGTTTGTCTTTGAACCAGTCGTGTACCGCATGTACCTATCCTATTTGAAACAAAAATGAAAGAAGTGAAAATCTGATTATAAAAATTAATAATATACATAACGTTAAGTTGCGATGAATCTTATATACGAGTATGTATTATATATCCAACTATCTGTATCCAATTTAATATATGCATCGAATTATAATTTCAGGAAAGATATGATGAAAGGAAAAAAAAAATACAGCCAAAAACTGTTAAATGGAAAAAAAAAAATACCGAATTCATTTTGTTTATATTTGTTTTATTGAAAAATGCTTAAATTTTATATCAAAAAAATTTTGTTTATGTAAAATCGAATTTCACTTGTTTGTCCGCATATCGGCATATCTTTAAGAAAATAATCGTTTATACATTTTTTTTTTCTCCAGTACATTCACATACGAGTATAATACATTATGTACGAGTACATCAACGTACATATTCATGATGAATAATTTTACATTTAAAATACATAGTGCATTTATACATATTTTTACATAAAATCCTCATAATGTATGTGTGATATTGTACATAAATGTACATACGAAAATATGTATACACACGTTTGACATATTGCAATACCGTTTAATGTTTAACATTATTATTCGATTTATTAGTAGGTTTTTTTTTGTGTAGTGTATGCTCTTCAACACCCAATGTGCCCAATGTTAACTACAATATTTTTTAACTCTACAATATTACTTATTTATTTACCTTTCTACCCTGTAACTATACCTAACAAGGTATCGTGTATCGTTTTACCACGTTTTACTTAACTGCTATAACTACATATAATCATAATGTATATCTGTATATATCTATACGTATACGTATGTTTGTCAGAAGTTATATGTACATCATATAATATGTGTATCTTCTTTCTCAATCAACATTGAAAAAAATTTAGAGAAAATCATCGATAATTTTTCGATACACATATATGTTTATGTATGGTTTATATAATATGTATGTATCTATGTTTCATATACTATATATACATATGTATGTTTATGTATGATAAAATGTCAGTCAATCAATATAATAATTGTATAAGGAAATACGCATAAATAAAATAATGTGTATACAATTTACATACATGTTGTCTAATATATAATTTTTTTAAAAGCAATTTTTTTTTTCTTTGTTTTCCTTGAATGTATGTTGTGTATTCAGCTGTTATAATATCTATACATACAGGTATTCGTATTACTATATCTGTTACTATATAGCATTACTACTCCTATATAATGTGCATTTGTGTACATATACATTGCGGATACATTTGACTATACATAATAAGTTAATAAGTACCATCTTTTTATGGCAAGTTTTTTTTTTTTCTTTCTATTTTATTTGAGGTTTTTGATTATTATATTTTTCATTTCATTCCGTATTAAACGCCCGGAATTAAGTTTATAATATTTTACATATACATACGTGACTACTATATAACACCTTATAATAAAAGTACATATCTGTAAACCTCTAAGAAGTTAAAATATTTTTTGTTTTATTTTATTTTATATTATTATTTTCTTCAATTAAATCTAAACGCTACGTTGCCATATTGTTAAGAAGAAAATAAATAATTATTATACATACATATAATACCTGAATAGGTATACCATTACCATCCATTACATTATGGGATAGGTACATACTTACGTCCTATGTGCAATCATTTTTATTTTTCATTTTTTTTTTCTTCAATTTTTATTTCATTGTTTCGTTTTTCGTATAGTAAACAAAATGAAGAAACCAGAATGAATGAGAGATATGCTTTACTTCTAAAACTATTTTCTTTTGATATTTATTTTTTTAATTGCAATTATAATTATTATTATATTCTTGTATGTATATGCATGACACATAATATGTATATGCTATTGTGTACATTAAGATTATCATACACACAGAAACTAAAATTTATAATATGAAAAAAATATATAAAGTAACTTCCGTTCAAAATACTGCATACATGCAAAATATATCTACTTCAGTAGTACTATAAAATAAAATCAGCAAAATATAGAATTTTTATGTTAATTTATTTTATTTATTTTATTAATCATAGACTACGTACTACATAAATACAATGTGCATGGCATGAGCATGCATGTACATATATACATAACTGTATCTAAAAAATAAAATTCAAAGTCAAATTTAAATTATATATGAAAAACTTAAGAAAGTTGGACACATTTTTTTAAGCGAATCTTTTCGTATTATTAAAAGAAAGACAATACACACAAATTCAAATTCTCACCAGTCACCATTTATAATCGTATATAATGTAATGTTTATAATAAATGTTATTTGTAATCTTAAAAACATGGAGTATACCCTGTATGAAAATTTTTAAAATTAGGTACATATAACCGTGTTTGTGGTTGTTGTGTTGGTGTATTCCAAATGACAGAATAGCGTGTTTATAAACAAAAAGAGAATAATGGTAATAGAAACTTTAAATTAAAATGAATAAAAACTCTATTAAATTAATACATTTTTCTGTTTTTGTTTTTTTGTTGATCATGAGAATTCATCATTATTGCTGCTACCATTCATTCACAAATAATACTCATACTCGGATAATATTAAAACATTCAATTATTCAATCATTAAATTGTACAAGCTCTATATACACTCTCTATCTATCTATGTATGTATATGCTATTACATTCCTTCTGTATACTGCATGTATGTTTATCGAAGTTCAGTGCAAAGTCAACAGTTACGTATTTGGAAAAAAAAATAATAGGGGTAAATGACCCAATTTCAAATATCTTGAGAAATTATTTTAATTATTTTTTTGTCTAACCGTTTTTCTATTCTTCGTTTTACTGGTTTTACTTACCAGCCACAGTTCTATATATGAAATAGCTTGTGTTTATTTTTATAGTTTTCAAATTCGTTTGGTTGAGTAAAACAAATTTATATACATATGTAGGTACATAGCTTAGTATGAAATTTTCCAAAAGAAATAAATAAATAACATGAAATGATACGATATTTTGTTCCAAAAACAGAAAAGAATGAATGCATTTCAATTCAATCTATTTACACGTGCATATATGTATATGTTATGTACTTACGTACATACATTTATCAATATGTATGATTAAATATTTTGGAGTTAAAACTTCAAGAACAACAAAAAAATAAATGAAAAATAGAGGTTGTAATAATTAGGATTTTAAATATTTTTCCTTTTACAATCACTTCATATATACACCATTTAATCTTTTTCAATCGATAGAATTTATTTTGTTTGTTCAATTTTTTTTTTCTGAAATACATGTATATTAGTATATGATATAAATTTTAAATTGAATTAAAAACCAATTAAATATAAATTCTTTTATGCATATATTTTTTATTCAATATGTAATTATATATGCATACATATGTACATTTATTAATAGAATTTTGTATAATATGAACATAAATATTTAACTGTTACTGCAACATACATATATAATATGTACGTAATGCGGTCCAAGTATTCTCGGCCTAACATATAATTAATGATTTAAAATAATAAATACTTTTATTATTTTTCAATATATTCTCCTCTAATTTCGACACACTTTTCATATCTTTTTATATTAACGCTTCTATTCGCACTGTAAAAGTATGTTGAATCTATATCTGCGAAATGGTCGAAAACAGTCTGTTTTATTTCATAATTATTATTAAATTTTTTTCCCTTGGTCTGACTTCAAATTGGCAAATAAAAAATAGACAAACGGAATTAAGTCATGGCTGTAAGGTGGATGATTAATTTTTGTGAAGCTAAATTTCTTAACAGTTGTCTTTGAAGAGGCAACAGTGTGAGCTGGAGCATTATCATGCAACAAACGAACACCTCGACCCAGTTTTCTTTGTCGCTTTTCTATAATTGTTTGGCACAATTGGTGTAATAGATTACTATAATATGCCGAATTTACAACCGTATTATGTTTTTTAATATCAGTTAAAAGGATCCCCTCACAATTCCAAAAAATAGTGGTCATGACTTTTTTAGTGCTCTGGGTGATTTTAGCCTTTTTAGGGGCCGGTTATCCTCTACGATGCCATTCCATTGAATCTCTTTTTGATGTAGGATCATAGTAAAGAACCATAGTTTAATCACCTGTCACAATATCACGCTTCCCTTCTCATGCATGATATTCAATTTTTGACATTATTAAAAATTGCTTTATTTTGACTTACCTCACTCACGGTTACTTGAAAACTAATGAGTGTAATTAGCTGGAATGTCAAATAAGAACAAATAACACCTGCAACTAAGTACCTATTACCTATTACGTATTTGGAGAAATAACTGTGCAAATAAATGAGGCCGAGAATACTTGGACCGCACTAAGTATATACATACATACCTAATAATAAATGATAATGATAATAATAATAATAAAATTTTTAACGCTTAGATACAAATTTCTTGTTTTATATAGATATTGAAACCAGTTTTTGACATAATTTTCAAATATTTTCGGTTAATAAAATTTAAAAAAAAAATATCTTTTCGAATTGGCATACTAAGTGTATCTGGGCTGGATTATGTATTTGTTTGTGTAAATGTGTATATTTTGAATGCATATGACCGCTTATAATAATGACAAAAATGAATTAAATATTATGTATACGGTACGAACGAATATGTATATGTATACATGTGGGATTGAAAAAAATTTATTTATAAGATAAAATAACAATATTATTATATATTATGAAAAATAGTTTAAATAGTTACTAATTTAATTTAATATACATTAATAAATTTAACTCAATAAACTTCAATAATTTAAGAAATTCAAAATTTAACTTTACTTCAAGAAAAATCAAATAAAAAATTTAATTAACAAACTACTACCGAAATCAAATATTTTTACTACCGCCATGTACTACCAAAAACTACTTTCTATTTTATTGAAAATCAAAATTTTACCTCATTCTTCAAAAATCATTTTTTACTTTCTACCTACTTTCAAAAACCTTATCAGTTAGTTTTTATTATTATTATTACATTATAAAAATAGCCCTAGCTGTAATTATGAAATAAAAAAAAATACATAATGTTACTATAATAATTAATGAGTATTGTCTTCCCACATTCGGCTATCCTGACTTTTCTTCGGACCCCGAAGAACCTCTAGTTTCGTTGTCTTCCAGTAAATCTACTTCTTCTATGTCCGCTTCGGAATATTCATCCTCTTCAATACCGTAGTTATCTTCACTCCATGGCTTCATCTTGTCTGCACTGGTACTTGTCAAATTTGGTCCCTCATGGTCACCATCTTTTTCTACCTCGTATCTGTCGAACCCCTTCACGGCAATAATTCTGTACGGACCAAAAAATTTGGGTCGAATTTTTGCAGCTGTGGCGAATTGTATTTTCTCGATGGCTACTTTATCACCTATCTTGTATATTCTGGCCTTCTTCCTGCTCTTGTTATGACACTTTCTGTTCTCCTCTTGTATTCTACCAATATCTCTTTTAGCTTGCTGGCGTAATTCGTCTCTTGCGTCTGCAAAAATGTTTATGCTTTCTTCTTCTATCATCTTCATAATGGCTATATCCCTCTTGCTTCTCATCTCGACGCCTACTAACAGCATGAACGGTGAAGTATTGATTGCTCTTTGATACGTAGCATTTAAAATCTGTTGCAATGGTTTTACATTGCAATACCATTTTTCAGGATCTTCTAAAGACATCTTAGTCAGCACCGCTATTACAGTTGAGTGTAACCTTTCAACTTGTCCGTTACCGCGCGGGATGCCTGCAGTTATGAAAACTAATTGTATGTCACGATCTTTGCAGAAATTTTGAAAAACATTTGACGTAAAGGCTCCTCCTCTATCTGCGATTAGACGGCGTGGATAACCAAATGTTTCTGCTACTACCTCCATTTTTTGAATGACTTCGTCGGCACCCATAGTTTTAGTCGGAAAAAGCCAACAAAATTTAGTAAAAGAGTCTATAATTGAAAAAATGTACCTGTAATTCTTCTTGGTGATTTGCAGTGGCCCTAGGTGATCGATATGCAGCGTATCTAACGGCCTTTCTCCTTTGGGTATCGGGTTTAGAAAACCTTCTTTCTTTCCATTCTTTCTCTCAGCTAATATACACTTTATGCAGTTCGTAATACATCTGGTAATACGTCTATCTAAATCCTCTATAAAGAATTCTTTCATGATGATATCTTTCATCTTACGGTGATGAAAGTGTCCTTTCTCGTGTACTTCTTTGACTATGTCTGCTTTCATTCTCTCTGGTACAACAAAAAGTGTGTTATTGTTGACCGTTCTGCATAAAATTCCATTTTGAAGAAAGTAATCTTTATATGGCTTTTGATGTACTATGTCCTTGATGAGTTTCAGTTTTTCGTCTTGCTCTTGAGCCTCTACTAGTTTCTGAAGAAAATTACTTTGTTGTGTGATTATCATCACAGTCGGATTTCTGCTCAATGCGTCTACATGCTGCATTCTACGTCCAGATCGGTGTTCAATCTCATAATCGAACTCTTCTAATAAAAGAGCCCATCTCGCCACTCTTGTCGTTAAATCTTTTTTTCTCATCGTACAACTGAACGCTTTGCAGTCTGTGATTAACTTGAATTTTTGACCTAGAAGGTATATACGGAATTTCTTTACGGCTTGAATTACGGCTAGTACCTCCAGCTCATAACTATCATATTTCTTTTCAGCTTCAGATGTTTTCCTACTAGTGTAGTACACAGGATGAAGAGATGCGTCCTCAGAACTTCGTTGCAACAAGATTCCGCCATAGCCTTCTTTACTGGCATCTGTGTGTAACTCCGTGTAGGCTCCAAATCTAAAAATGTTCAAAACTGGTTTATTAGCAAGAATGTTTTTTAAATTTTCAAAAGCTGAACACTGTTGTTCTCCAAATTCAAACTTTTTTCCTTGCTTCAGTAGATCACTAAGTGGTCGTGCTATAATCGCGTAGTTCGGAATAAATTTCCGGAAATATCCAGTTAGTCCCAGAAAACTTTGTACCTGCTTAACGGTTGACGGACGAGGAAAATTCATAACAGCTTTTGTTTTATACGGTGACGGTGATACTGTTCCTGCTTTAATTACTTGCCCCAAGTATTCCACTTCTCTTTTTAGAAATTGACATTTTCTCCACTTAATTTTTAGCCCATTTCTAGCTGCAACTTTTAAAACCGTTTTGATTCTATTGATATTTTCTTCTTCAGACTTTGCTGGAATAATGATGTCATCTATATAAACAACTATGATGCCCTCTCTAATCAAATCTTTAAATACAAAGTTAATGTATCGTTGGAAAATACTGGGTGAATTACACAACCCAAAAGGTACTCTCAAAAATTCAAATTGACCTTGTTGTGTTACAAACGAAGTGTACTTTCTACTTTGCGGTTCTATCGGGACATGGAAAAATCCATTTTCCAAATCTAACGTTGTAAAGACACTCGCATCTTGCAGTTTGTCGATCTGATCTTCAATTATTGGAAGTGGGTAATGATCGCGATGTATTTTAGCGTTAAGTTTCCTATAATCAATACACAAACGATAAGTTCCGTCCTTTTTCTTCACTAGTACAACCGGGCTAGCATAATCCGACACACTTTCGGCAATTATGCTGTTTTTCAACCATTCATTGACTTGTTCGTCAATTATCTTTTGCTCCTTCGGCGGGAAACGTCGTGGACTCTGAAATACTGGAGCATCATCCAAGGGTACGATCTTCATCTGGATTGGTGATTCACGTGGATTATCTGGCTTATAATTGCCAATTAAGCTGATTACTTCTTCGGCAATTTTCTTATTTTTCAGGTGCGATAAATCAGGACTATCACATGATAGTTCTTCGACTATATCCGTATTAATATCTGCAAGAAAACAGGTAGGTATCAACTCGTTTTTGTTCAATTCATCTTTTTCTCTTTCTTCCAGGTTCGTTTGAGGTTTTGTTATTTTTATTCTGCCTAAAAACATTGTGATTTCAGCTTGGCATAGTATATTCATTCCGACTATTACGTCACATTTCAGGTAATCATCATCTACAACGTAAAATTCGGCATTGTTAAATTGGGTTGAATCTACTTGCACGTTGACTATGCAGGATCCCCTGGTCTTGATGGTGGAACCTAACCCAGTTACTGATATAATTGAATGTCTAGAAAAATATGTTGGATTAATAATATTAATTAATGATTTTTTAATGATACTAATTTCGCTTCCTGTGTCGATTAAGGCTTCCAAAGTGACTTCATTAATTTGAACCATACAGTGAGCACCATTTCTTCTGATAACATTGACAAATTTTTCGACGTTTCTGTCCCCTTCTTCTTTCTTCTGACAATTTTGACGTTTATGACCGTACTGACCACACTTGAAGCATCTGGGTCCTTTATCTTTCGTTGGACAATTGTAAAATTGATGATCCACTGATCCACAATTATAGCAGTGGCGACGTTTTTCTTCCTGCACTTTTTTATTATTACTTAAGCATGAATCTTTCTTACCCGTTGAATTACCTACAGCCATATCACCCTTAATTTTTTCATATATTAACAATTTCGACTTCAACTCTTCCAGAGTTTGTGCACCATATAATACAATTTTATTCATGGTTGTGTCTTTTAACCCGTCAATTACGTAACTTATTACCGATTTTTCGTCTACATCAACCTGTGCAGCAATGTCTATCATTCTATATAAATATTCACGAACCGATTCGTTCGATTTTTTCCTCGTTTCACGTAATTGTTTATGTACATCTACCGCACTAATTCGCGCTTGAAATTCTTTGCATAGTGCAATTTTAAGTTCACGATACGTTAAAACTTTACACTCACATTCGGCAAATAATTTAGCTGCACCGGTCAATGAACGCTTACAGAAAACGTATTTTTGTAATTCAGTCCATTTAAAAGTGGAAGCATATGATTCAAATTCGTTTAACCACTTCTTAATACACATCGTATTATCACCCGAATATTTTCTTACTAAATTATCAATATCACCGAATGTAAATTTAATGCTTGCTTCTTCTACCCGATCGAATTCTTCAACCACGCTATCACTCATCTGCAAGCTTTTTCTATTTCTTCCCCCCATAGTACCCATAAAATAAAAATCAACTAATTTTTCAAAAATTTTATTTTCTTATTTCTAAACAGTTTATTACAATATTTCTGCCGTTTTCACAAAAAAAAAAATTTTCTTCACTAATACTACCTGTTTCTTTGTCTTCTCTTTGTGATCCACGTGCTCGATTTTCACCTTGAATATATATGCCGGTTCGACCTTAGTTGACCTTCATCCAGAATTTTCTCTACGACTTATATCTCATGCAACGTGATTGATTTTTTTTTTTGAATTTTATTCACCCAAATGCACTAAGTATATATATTTTTTTAAAAAAAAAATATTCACTCATATATTTAAATAAATTTTAAATGCTCAATCCCGGTTGAGCCCCCATATGTGGGATTGAAAAAAATTTATTTATAAGATAAAATAACAATATTATTATATATTATGAAAAATAGTTTAAATAGTTACTAATTTAATTTAATATACATTAATAAATTTAACTCAATAAACTTCAATAATTTAAGAAATTCAAAATTTAACTTTACTTCAAGAAAAATCAAATAAAAAATTTAATTAACAAACTACTACCGAAATCAAATATTTTTACTACCGCCATGTACTACCAAAAACTACTTTCTATTTTATTGAAAATCAAAATTTTACCTCATTCTTCAAAAATCATTTTTTACTTTCTACCTACTTTCAAAAACCTTATCAGTTAGTTTTTATTATTATTATTACATTATAAAAATAGCCCTAGCTGTAATTATGAAATAAAAAAAAAATACATAATGTTACTATAATAATTAATGAGTATTGTCTTCCCACATACATTCTTAATACAGAAATGAGTAAATTGTTTCAAAGACAATGGAAGAAATAAATTCGATAATAAAACTAAATAAAATATAAAATAGACAAAACGTGTGTACGATTTTGACAAATATGTATGTATATTATACCTGCTCATATAATGTCAACAATTAAGAAAGTAAATTCATTCGCGTACAAATATTTAGACTTTTTATACTCATACTCGTATAGGTATTTATTAAGTTTATTGTTTTGGAAAATATAAATGAAGGATGATTCGTAATAAAGTGTTCCAACATATACCAATCGATTCCTTGAAGTGTTGTATGATCAGCGTTTACGATTAGGCATTTATACGAAATACGAGTATCTCTCTTTTACCCCTTTTTTAAGGGTTGAAATTTTTTCATCTGTTCAGGAAGGTGAGCTCATATAAAACGTTACAACTTCTGCTCAAAACAAGATAGGACAAATAAGGTGCATTTATGAGCTTTCCAATAGTATCTTACATGTCCCGATTTGTTGCCAAATGTGACAAATACATATAGTATATGAACGTTCAAACTTAAAATTTTGATAAAAAATTTACCATTTTATCCTTTGTCCTTAAACATTTACCTAATAATAAGGATATGATTGCTTTTAAGAGAAAAATGCAACCTTAAGATATCTTTTAAATGAAAAATAAATCATGTCAATATCTTTATATACCTAGTCTTTCAAAAGTTATTAACATTGTTGTGGGGTCAAAACGACGCAAAATTGGAAAAATATTTCTGCAATCAACACTTTTTAACGAACAAATCTCTTACGAAAAACGACAAATTTCTCTGTTGTGTTTTAAATTTCTTTTTTTCGTATATTATGTATGTATAGTCGTATTGTGTTCATTTCTTGTACAGGTATTTTATGTACACATTTGTATATAATATAAGCATGCATATAAGTATATATTCACATAGCATCACTAGAGATTGAAGTCTTATAATTTATCAGTGATAGTTCACACAATTTTTAAAATATACATATTTTTGAAACGATTATATCTTGAAAGTTATTAGCGAAAAAAAATATTCATACAGGTCATCAGCAATTAACATTCACACATACAGATACAGTGTATATAAATGCATAAATTCAAAAAATTTATAAATAGATTTATCTGATATAGAAGTAATTGACTTTCAATGCTGTGCTCGTAAGTCGTAAGTGTGTGTACATTTAAAATTTATACAAATTTTTCTAATTAAAGATAATTAAGAAAAGAAAAATAAAAAGAAAGTGAAACATTTTAGCAGAAATTTATATTTCAGTATTTATTTATATATAATCTATATAATGATGGTCAATTGTTTCATATAATTTTTCTATAAAAATTCCATTAAGATTCCATATACATATGTATATGTGCATTCACACATTTAACAAACGGAAATCACATGACGTTAAATGTTTTCTATTTTTCAAGGGCCTTTAAATTACATATAAAAAGGAAATCCTCACTGCGATTGATTTTCGAGATATGAGGAGATACCATAATATGTCAAATACCACTTAAAAAATATTTAATATCTATGAAATTAAATTTTTTTTAGACAGACTCGGAGTTTTTTTTTTGTTTTTTAAGAAATTTAATGGCAGAAATTTTTTCTTTTCATATTATCAATAATATATCATAAAATGTGATGTACAATAAGATAAATATCACTATCTTATAATAGTATAACCTTAATAATAAGTATGCAATTGTATGTATTTATATTTATATTTTTCTTCTCCTGTTCCACATATCCAATTATATTTACATGTAATACATTTTATACACCAGATATACGAGTAAATAATATACATACTCGTATTCGTATATCTTATGTCGTTATATAATAAACAAATCCAACAAGTTTTTTCCTTCATGCTTTGTATAGCAATACAGAAATCAAAGAGAAATTTTTAAATATCAATTAAATTATCAGAGTTATTATAATCCATATATAATATGTAAATATGTATCTATGTATATATATTTATACGTAACACAGTTATGTATGTTTTTTTTTTTTTTTGTATATAAATAGAGCTAAAAGTAGTAACTTGTAATTTTGAAGAAAATTTCAAATTTGAATTGGAAAATGAGGAAACTACGATATAGTATGAATCCTTAAAAATAATAATTATCATAGATTTATTAGTCTAAACGCGTTTAACATTTATATACACATTATTGTGTAACACATAGAACAATAAATTTCGGCACTAACTACCAAAATAACAATTTTTTTTAACAACGATTTTCCAATTTTCAAGGCTGCGATCAACTAATAATCACTGGGGGCCAAATCTGAAAAATATGGTGGGTGTGAAAGTATAATTAAAAGACCAAATAGTGTAATTATGCCTCATCAAACTGTTCTTCTTTTTGCTCTATTGAGTTGAGAACAAATGTAAGTATAAAAAAGATTTTTCATCCTCAAATGTTTGTTTTCATCCTCATCGTATTACCGAACGATATCTTTAGGATGTAAGATACTATCGTCTCATTTGGCTGGTCAGAGCAGAGTTCAGCATTTATTATGATTGTATAACCAAGTGCAAAATCAGGGTATCATCTATAAAACTGTCGTTTTTGATGGAGCAGAGTCTGAATAATACTTTTCAAACCATTGTCGAGTTTGAACAGTGTTTTTTCAGTTAAAAAGTAATGTTTTATTAATACAATAAATTCAGATTCTTTCAATGTTTTGGAATTATAAAAGTGACGCCGCTTAAACCACTGTAGGCTTCACTGTAAATGTCCGAAACTTTATAAAATTTTCAGACATGACTTCCAGGAGACTAATGTTGATAAATGTTCAAAGAAATAATTGTTTAGGGAGTTAGTCTCGAGACTTATTGATCCATATATATATATATATAATATGTGTATTTAAAAAATATCCTTGAATGATTTGAAGAAAGTATATAGAAGGGTTTTTTTTTCAAATGAACTCTTTTTTTTTAAATGATTTATTAAATATATATTTGCACAAATATGCATATATACATAATTACATTCACGTACCTATACACACAAATGCATAATAAATAAGTAAAAGAATCATGTATTGCAAAATGCGCTTCTAAGACAATCATTGTTTGTTTCTAAATATGTATGCATATATTTGCTTGCTTTTATTTTATATTTCATATATTTTCGAATAATACTCGTATATTTTTCATTTTGATATAAATTATAAATATGTAGTACGTACTCGTGCTCGCATAGTGTTTCATTTATTGTTACGCTCTAATCATTCTTGCGTTTTCTAATCAATTTAAATAAAATATGTACTAATATATACTTTTATACATCTATTTATTATTAGATGTGCATATAATGTAATGTATGTATGTATGTAGAATTGTAGTTGTATTATTGTAGATTGAATAATAAAGATATATAATATCTAATGCTAACAATAAAATTATAAATTTCATTTTAATTAGGTACCTGTGCTGTTAATATTTTTCT
Organism: Villa cingulata; assembly: GCA_951394055.1. Lineage (NCBI taxonomy): Eukaryota > Metazoa > Arthropoda > Insecta > Diptera > Bombyliidae > Villa > Villa cingulata. Next base: position 17,968,335 of record OX596025.1, read on the forward strand.
TTATTTTATTCAATTCTTTCTTTTTCTTCTTACATACATACATATATATACATTTGATTGACTGTAAAATGCATGGAAGTTTTACATCCATACATATACCTTTGCAAAGTTTTATATGAAAATTGTGTACATCATATACACATTCTATAGATTTTCTGTTGGTTTTCTTCCATCATATGAATTTATTTAAACAATGCATTTATAAAATAATATCTGTTATAATTAAATGGAAATCTAATATGTATATGTATATGTATGTACATATACTGTACATGTGATATATGTATTCTTTATATCTTTCACTAAAAACAAGTAACATAGAATAAATGAAAATATCTATGCCTATGCTGTATATTGCTGAAAATTAAATCAAAATGCATAAAAGGTCATTGTATTTATAATTAGTTAATTATCTCTCTCATTATAAAACATTGTAATAAAATGTAACTTAAGAAAATAACAAATTTCATATAATTTTCAATTTGTTTTATTTGCTTTTTCTTTATAGACATTTGCTGCTAAACATTCAGATTCACAATATTTATTAGACAGTTTAAATAATAAATATTATTATTTTACAAGGACAAGAGGATTATTTAGAATATGTTATCCAAAAGATCGTCCACCAGCATCAGCAGGTAAACAACAAAAAATTTTGTTTTTTTTTTAATAAATAATTAATTTTAATTATAGTTTGTTAAGAAATTATCAGACATTAAATTATGCAAAAGAAAAAATGCGAAGTAAAATAAAAATCTCTTGGATGGATTTGATATAAATTTTTTTAAAATTTATAATAAAGCATATACTAGAATACGAGTGAAATACAATTATAAATATAAACTAAATAATAATTGAAGTTTATTATTAGTATTTAACGACAATTTAACCCTGCGCTTATACTAGTTAGTTGAACTGAAAATGATCGCAGATTATTTCAACACTGGGTATGTTTTCAGGCACAAGTGCGTACTTATCTAACCTGAAAAATTTTATTCCAAGCATGTGTACTAGGCCTAAAAATGAACATGTCAAAATTATTGACGCAATATTTTGTAGAAGCAAAATTGTTATCCAGAAAAAATTGACGGAAATGCAGTACATATTTACATAGTCAATATATGGCTGTTTTTTAAAACTTCAAATTCTGCGCAGTGGATACTGTTACAACTGTCTTACAATACAAATTTCTGTCACATTACTAATATAAATTGCAGTAAGAAAATTTTCACTGCGTTGTTTGCTTAAAATTCACACAACGAATGCCGTCACAATAAATTTTGAAATTGACTGCTTCGTCAAAAATTTTAACCTTCAACATTTTGGAATTAATTGCATTGTAGTAGAGTAATACAGTATTACTGCGTTTTGAAAAACAGCCTATCTAATATTGCCATTTCCTACTATATTGCTAGTATAAACGCAGAGTAAGATCCTAGACACATACAGCTCGAAATTACCATAATTTTCGAAATCAACCTTTTTTCTTGATTTTGGCGACGAAATCAAGAACTTTTCATATAATTTCAGCTGATCGAAATTATGGTAATTTCATCGAAATCACGTAAAAATTGCTTGATTTTGATCAAAATCAAGATAACACTTCCAGTTTCCAATTTCACTTTCCAGTTTCAGCTGTCATTAATATCATATGTTCATATAGTTATACTGGTTATACATTCTTATGTATTTAATGGTTACATTTTTAAAAAGCTAAAAGCTCTTTTTAATACACAATTATGTATAGAACTTCAAAATTCATTCATTCAAAATCAACAAAATGCAGTGTGTCACTATATGATTTCAAAAGGTTGATTTCGTGAAATTATGGTGATTTCGAGCTGTATGTGTCTAGAGCATAAGAAAGTAATCAAATAAAAAAATAAATAAATTCATGAATGCGCACTCACTGATAACGAAAATCAATCTCAAATACTTATTATAAAATTATAAATTTCTGCTTGATAGAATTGTATATGCACTCACCTATTTACTATTTACATATAAAATTACAAACATACTACATAACGTATGTATTTATAATTGTATATAACATAATTTTTACCTACGTACGTATATCGTTGAAATTTTGTGGGATGCATATAAAAAATTACATATTTATGTATACAAGAAAATGTATTTTACCAATAATAATTGCGTGTTTTTATCCATACACACATGTATTCTTACATACTTTCGTATACTTTATATGTAAAAGAAACTTGTGCTTCTTATTATTATTATACTCGTATGTATGTAGTGTACGTATACAATATGAGTGAGGTACAATTGTTACAAACTATTTTACACACAATAAAATGATTTAAATTCAAATTAATATTGATTCGAATCTCTGTGTGTATTTATTTTATTTCATTTTATTTTCTATAAAATTATTTAATGAATTTAAGAAGAAAACATTGAAGAGAGATGTTTTTTTTTTTTTTTAATTTTTATTTTAAATTAACTTTAGAGTTCCTTTTTTGTTATTCATTATTTTGCTGGTTGTGTACACACTTAAATTTGGTATAACCAAGGTCGTTGAACAAGAATTAATGATTATGAGGTAATAAATTTTAGAGTAGTAGTAGCGGAGGAGGTTACATATGATATGTATACATAATCTGCTATACTAAATAATGTATAATATATTGTGTTTCTTAACAAAAGACATATTGTCTGCAATAATTTGAAAAATTAGTACAAATTTAGAATAAATTAAATTTATTGCGAAAATTATTAAAATATACATTAATACACAAACACGCTTTATATACGTATGTATGTACATATGTATACAATCAGATATTTGAATATGTAGGTATAATGTTTTAAAATAAAAAAAAATTTTTTTTTTTTTTTTTTGATGATCTAAACATCAGTAGATACTTATTATTAATTATACATTTTACCACAGATTTTACTAAGAATTGTATTGATGGCATCAGAATTTTTGTAGCATAAAATACCGATCACGAAACAAAATTCATTACTGAATGATCTCTCTATTTATATAAGTCATCACATTACAATTAACAAGTATGTATGGTAATTATATATAGTTATATATGAATGTACATATGCAATTTAAATTGAAATAATTTGACCATGAATTGTATGTAAAGTATGTACATATATTTTGAAAATCATTCATAACTATTTATAATAATAATAATAATTACCTTATCTCCTTTGCGGTATGGTAACGCGCATTGCGAATAATTTTAATAAAATGCAAAATATATTTATTTATTTATTTATTTTTTTTTTTTTGAATATCTACTTCACTATACCTGTAGTAATTTTATTTATACCATTAGCAATTTACGATAATAATCTTGCCAATTATATAGATCAATAATTCTGTTTTTAATCGTATACCAACTACTACCAAGTATATAACGTTTATATGTATACAGACTTTCATTTCATTCATAAATTGAGGTTTCGATCAATATAATAATTATTTTACATTGAAGAAAAAATAAAATGTTTGTTGAATGAAATCAAAAATAAAAACACAGAGAAAAGTTGATAAATTATTAACTGAAAAATGTTTACTATTTTTCTTTTTGTATCTTTTTTTTAATTGAAATATAATTTTCTTTCCTTCTCCTCTATTACCATTGTAGTAGGTATGTGAATGTAAGATAAATAATAAAGTGTGTACATTATGTATATGGGAAACTTCCAATGAACCGATTTTTATATCGTAAATATTTACTGTGGTTTATTGGATGTACTATCAGTACTATGTACATATAACTTATTGTATTTTTTTTTTAAATAATTTTTTAATTTTTATTTTCAATTCAATGTTTTTTTTTTTTCCTTTATAGTGGAAATATATTTATCACCTGTAGAAACACATTGTTCAAATATTGGTTATTTCCCAGCTACTAGTGATGATGAAAAACCAAATGATGATGCTTCAGCACGTCTTCATTTAGCTCGAACATGTATAGCTTTATTTATACTAAGGTAAAATAATCATAATGTTAATGAAAATTTATATTTTCTCTTATTATTTTTGTAATTACAAAAATACGCACATTACGTCTATAATAATGTTTATATTTAATTTTTTTTTTTTTTAATTTAAATTTTTTTCTACATGACGTGTATTACATTTTTATTGTCATCTTCTTAAATTTTTGTTTATTCTCGTACGTACACCTATGTGTTTCATTTTATATTTTGTCAATATTATTTTTGTACATTATATTATTCATAGTTTCGTAGCAATATTTGCTTCATTTTGGACTGGACTTACAGGATGTTGGAAACGTTCAGCAGGTGCTATTACAGCAACAGCTATTTTAATGTTAGCCGCATGCTTATTATCAGCTAGTGCAATGGGTGTTTGGCATACAGTTGAATTCTTTGAAAAAGAGAAAGTTGTCGGTGAAGATTATTATCAACAATGGAATACGGTAAGTTTTTTTAAAAAAAAAAATAATAATAAATGATGAATAAAAGATAAAAAAAAATGTTAATAATTGAAATTATACTATTTAAATGATTTTTCAATTTCTTTTCGATTTTCATTTTATTCATAAATTTTCAAATACTATATCTATACAAAAAAAAAAAAAAATGTCATAAAACTGATTGTTAACTTATCATATTATTATTATGTACATATGTATTTTGTTTTCTCATTTTCTCGCATTCAATTCTACATCAAAAGATTTTAAAAGACAACACAAAAATAACGTATGATTGGTCCTATATTGTTGCATGGGCTGGAGTTATAGCTAGTCTATTGGCATCAATTCTTTTATCAGGTGCTGCTGTTTGTTTACGTAATGAACGTGAAAAAGAAGAGCAACTTAATTTACAATACCTCATGCCAGGTAATATTTTTCTTCTTTTTCTTCTTTTTTGTTGTTGTTGTATTCATTCGAATTTATATTTATAATTTATTTTATATTTGCACACAGTTTATTCACAAAAACAACCTCCATATGCTCCGTATGCTGGATATCCACAGCCGCAAATTTATCCAGGACCATATTATCATGGATCACAATATGGACCATATAATTACTAATAAAATAATTTAGTAATGTGTAATAGTAAAAAGAAAAGATAGAGGATATTTCAAATGATTTTTATTAATATTAGAGTCCAAAAAAAAAAAAATAAAAGTAAAAATAAAACAAGAAAATTATATAAACAATATTATTTAAAATATAGGAAATATCTTGAATGTTTTAACATTTCCAAAAATAAAATTTTCTAATCAATTACAGACATATTATATAGTTATAGAAATAATGCATAACAATTTTCTTAGACAGTAATTAATACTGTTTTTAATTTTACATAATTTATACTATACGTCCAGACATACAAAATACAACAAAATTATTGTTTTCCATTGACTTTAAAAATAAATTGTTTAAATTGTGTTTCAATTAATCAAAAAAAAAATAATGTCTTCTTGTATAATCTAAAATAATATCGAATATTTTTATTTCGTATTTTTTTGTATATGTATTAGAATAATAAGATACTTAAATATCGTAATAGTAAAATATCGAAAAGAAAAAAAACAATTTGTATTATTTTTTCTAAAATAGAATTGTCATTAGAATAAAAATAATATTGAAATATAAATAAAAACATTTATCATGTTTTTATCTGAACTGTAATTCATAACATAACGACAACGAAAGAAGAAAATTAATTTCGGTTTCACCGCACAATATCGATTTAAAACTGAATATGCAGTTACAACAGAAGAACTATAGCTTCAAACTCAAACTGTTTATAACAATTTTCAAGGCAAGTTTTAAAATGCATCGATGCATTTGACATCGATCAAATCAAGAACAATCGGGTATTAATGTACCTAACCTACATTTTTAATTTAAATATTCCTAATGCTTAATTCCCCACAGTGGAAATTCAAGCTTGAGATTAGTTAAATCTGCATAAAATGCTTCTTAAACTGTATGGTTTAACCTCAAGTCTATTGGATAAGCAGAGTTTAATACTTAAACTTCCACTGTGAAATCAAAACATCTCTTAAACGAAAGTTTAAACTTTAACCCCACTATACACCTTGGTTAAGATGCTTTAACTTGCTTTAACTTAACAAATGAAATGATATAAACATGGTAAATAAATGTAGTAATGGAAAATATGAAAATGTCTTTCTCTCTCTATTTTTAAATTTCAAAGTAAATATATTATGCAAGGATAAGTGAAAAAAAAAACATTTTAAAAACAAAAATATTTAAAAATAATATAAATGAAACGAAAAAAAAATATATAGTACATATATTTTTTTGTAGTAATAAATAAATAATTAAATGAAATTATATAAATTAGGTAAAGTGTATTAGTTGGATTTTTTATGTGTAATTGTAGTTATTATTTTTGATTAAATAAAAAAATATCGAATAATTATTAAGTATATGTACGATAATAATCAAATAAAAATCAGTAAAATAATAATAGATACCTATATACCTATACTTATATTTTTATATACATTTATAAATATAATTAAAAAATAAAATAAAAAATTAAAAAAAAATATACATATATACATAAATAAATAATTTTATTTATCAAGTGAAAAATAAATGAAAAAAAAACGATTGATAATAAATCTGTCTATACAAAGTCATCATTTTACAAGAAATACATAATAACGAATAATATATGTACGTTACATTACATAGGTATATGATGTACTTTTTTAATTGTAAAGACTGTAGTAAATACTGTTTTACTTTTATTATTTTTTTATATTTTTATATTTTTATTTTTATTTTTTTTCTCAGATATATAATAGCACTTGTTATAAATATTCATCATTGCATTATATAAATTTTATATTTTCTAATATTTATATAAAATACATAAAGAAATATGTTCAGAAAAAAAAAAAAAATAATTATATATAAAATCAAATGTAATTGCAATAATAACATATAATAAGGATTGCAAAATGATATGACAATCACAAAAATTTAAATGAAACAATAACGAAAATAAATTTATATAGATATACCATACATAGATGTATCCATACATATAATAAGAGTTTCCCTTAAATGTCGTAAAAGGCACGTAATTCGAATAAATCGAGTAAAATACATGTAATTTACACGTTTTACTCGGTTTTACATTATGCCTTTCACTTACTTTAAGTGAATACCCTTATGCCGTTTTTACATACAATGCAGTGACTTCAATTTTGACTTTGATTTAATGGTTATGAATTAGAACTTTCTACATTCAATGCAATAGACATGACAGCTACTTTTGCGTCGACTTCCACTTTGAGAAAATTCAATGTTGCAGTCTACTGCATCTAGGATGACAACATAAAACAAATCACATTTTTTTTTTGACATCACAACAAACAAACTATATTTTTAAAATTTCAACTGTTATTTTATACGTCAATTCAAAGTTCAATTTACTGCACTCAAAATATTTGATATGTGCATTAAGTATGCATGGTATCTCGATGAAGCTTTTTCGATCTTTATCATTTATGTGAGTGTGCCGTTTTTGGAAAAATTACCACTTACACTAAAAAGAAAATCTATTGAGGTTAAACTACTATTATCTTTGATGGTATGCAGTTAAGTCGAAATTCAAAGTCCAAGTTGAAGTCACTGCATTGTATGTAGAAGCGGCATTACTCATTAGGCCGTTTTCACACACTGGCGATATATCGTTGCGGCATGTCGTATAATTTCTTTAATATATAATTTATATTTTTAAATGCGATAAATTGGAATTTTTCGCAACATGTTTGACAACTTTTCATTAAAATTTACATTATATTTTGAAGAAATTTGCGATATATCGTTGCAACATGTCGTAGTGTATGAAAACGGCCTTAATGTAATATTTAATTTTCGTTTTTTTTCTTATGTTGTTTTCTTGTAAATAAAATAATAAGAAAATTTATTTTATCTAAAAATAATAAAAATAATTATAAATTAAAATAATAATTAAAATATTTTATACTTAGTACTTTTGTAAAAAAAAAAAAAAAAAAACAATATATAAAGAATGAAGTAAGAAATTAATTATAATAAAATTTTTTTGTGTAACTACTGATAATATTTACTATAATTTGTTGTCTTTGTTTTTCAAAATCTTCATTTATATAAAATATTTTATGTTTATACTGAATTTACTCAATTCTCGATAACCCGATTCAGTAGCCAGTACTAGCCAATAACCATTCAAGTAAAGGAAAAACTAATGTAGGTATGTATATGTACAATACCTTTGGATTCAGTTGATTCAGTCTTGCCACGAAAACTAAGTACAAAATTGTTATTTAGAGTGGCATCTATTATGTCGATAGTTTTTGAACAAAATTTCTCAAAGCTTGAACAAAAAATACTGAGAAGAATATTGTTGGCTGGCATCATTAAAAATGGAGATGATGATGTCTCTCTACAGTCTAGACTAAGGTATATTTGAAAAATTTAAATAGCAGCTGAACGATGTATCAAAGGATCAAAGTTATACAATTGTTGTTGAGACCATACATTTACTCGTTGAGCTGGGAAGAACAAACGAGCATGTATTAGGCAGGGTAGCCAAAACCAAAAGCCTTAAAACCTATTCTAATAGAAAACAAAATCGATTGAGACTGAGAAGGAGAATACTATGAATGGACAAGTTTGATAGTCAAATGAAAAGTCTGGTATAATGAAAAACTAAAACTGAAAAAATTTGCAAAAAAAATTATTGCTGAGATGAAGGTTCAAGATAACAGTAGGTATATGGTTAGCTCAGACTCAGACGAAGATGATGAAAAGAATATAATGAGACAAAACGAAGAAGAAGAAGAACACGAAAGAAAAAAAGATAAATAATGAAAAAAAAAAGAATTTTTGGTTACTGATTAAAAATTTCTTTATCTATCCTTATCTATATGAATTTCAAATTGTATGTATTACAAATCTATAAATATTTATTTAAGTAACATGTTAGACATATTTTTATATTGATAAATATTGAAAATACATATCTACTCGTATATACATTTCTATATTGCTTCAACCTTAAACCTAAAATAATATTATTAAAGATCATTTTATTTTTAGTTTTTTCTAAACAAAAATGAATTGTGATAAAAATAAATCATTTAGTCTGCATAGTATCAAAAAATTTTTAAAACATGTAACGTATGTTATTGGTGTATGTACTATATATCCTATACAAGCTCAATTACGAAAAAAAAAATTGCTAATATTATATTGCTACATATTATGTACATTATTATTTGCACATTATTTACGTTGGCTAATCTATTATATCATATTAAAAATATTATTATTTATATATGTACTTAAATAAATGAATAAATTTATTTTCCCTCTATATATACCTACATACTCGTATTATATCAACCCTATATAAAATAAATGCGAATACTAAATAATAATAATAATTTTGAATGGTATATAAACGATTGTTTTATACATTTATACGCGTTTAAATTCAAATATTTAAATAATTATTTCCTCTTTTTATATAAGTGCACATTTCGTCATGTGTTACATTTTGTATTCATATTCGTATAACCTACGTTCTCATATTTGTAATTGTAAAATATGTGAGTGTGTGATTGAGTAATGTAATGTAATAGTAAAAATAACATATATTGCATGTCAGTTATACGATAATTTATTTTTATTTTTTACTTGCTTTTTTATTTCTCAAATTAATAACAAATTAAAATGTGATTATTTTATTTAAAAAATAAATAAATAAATAAATGAAATAAATAAAAATCAAAAAATATAATTTAAATAAAAATTTCTTTTAAATAGTAGCAATTATACCTATAGCATTTTATAATGAATTTAGATAATAATTGATTTAAATTATTCGAGATTTTTCTTTAAAAACCAAATAATTTTGTAAATTATTAATTACAATATTGTATAATTATTGTAATTCATGTTTCTTATTATTGTCATTATTCAAATTCAAATACATATAAATGCTCAAATATTCTTGGTATAATTACATACAGTGTGTCCCTGGATCAGTTGATCAACAGTAGATAGGTCTCGTCGAAACAAAAAAAAATCGTTCTACAGATGGGTAATCTCAACAGTTTAGCCGATTGATGGTGATGAAATTGTTTCGCACTTTGTTTACGAAATACTAATTAATTACCATATAGCTAAAAGAAAGTATATAGTCTTAGAGAAATCTGTAGAAAACTCCCCCTCTCTTTAATAATACATTATACGCTCCTCTAAGTCCTTTCTTTCAAAAGTTATTGTGCTTCAAAGTCAGAATTTAGTGATTTTTTGCAATTTTTTTCAGATAAAATACAGACTGTTCAAGTACAGCACCCTCTACATAAATTTTTACTTACATTATGTGCATATAAAAATCTTCATCGCCCTCTAGCTGCTAAAGAGTTGTGATTATCCTCCACCCCCCTCGCCATCTATAGAATGATTTTTAGTTTGTCTCGATGAGACCAATCTACTACTTGCGGGTTGACCACCCGATTGCCGATTCTGGACACCCTGTATAATTAATCAAATTCATGCAAATATTTTTTTTTTATAATGCCAATGCGTAATTAAATTATACATATACGCATGAATGTAAATGTGTATCTACATAAAATCCCATTGTAAAAAATTTTTTATAATTTTTATCTGTTTTAGGATTTACAGAACTTATATTATTTTCGTAGCAAGTAACGTATGCATATATGTACGTAAACATTTTTCAATATTAATTTTTAAACAGAGAATCTAAGAACATTTTTTACTTTAAACAACAATCAAAACAACAATATCTTATTATTAAGAAATGTTTAAGAGCAATTTACGAAAAAAGGAAGAATATTTTTACGAGTAAATTAAAAAAAAAATACAATAATAATTTTTATATAATTTCGATATTTATAATCTAAGTACTTATAGAAAATGTGTACATAATGATGATGATACATAAATAATTGCTGTCGATATAATTATTATTATAGACTTTAATTAAGCTTTCATTTATTTTTAAAATGAAATTTTCGAAAAAAAAAAATTTTAATTAAATGATTTTATTTGTATAACGATATGATAGAAATGTATACATACATATGTATATGTGTATTTAAACGGAAGAACAATAATAATTTCTGTATAGTTACACTCAAATATATACTAAGTATAATGTGTACATCAGAATTATGTACACATGTATGTGTATTGAAATAAATTATATAGTGTACATATGTGTATCGTATGTTCTACACATATATATACTTAGATAATGATTGTATTTATTTTATTATTGCTACACTCGTATTATTGTAATTATTATTAAAATAATAACATATTTTTTAAAAACATATGTACATTGTACGCATATTATACGAGTTTAGAAATAAATATTAACCATAATAGTTGCAAATGATATGATTAAATCTCATTACATTATTAAAATAAAGTGTTTATTGTAATAATTTACCCACGATGTGATATACATTATTATATTCGTACACTGTGTAGTATACATAGTGAAGTTAAAAATTATTTATACGTAAAAATCTCAATTGGTGTCAAGTTAGAACATCGACTAGAGATAGTTAAGTGCGTCGAATGGCGTATTTAAGGAAGTGAAGCCTTTTACCTCTCCTATTTCTCCATACGTCGCCCTCCCGTAGTTAAAGGTAAATGAATTAAAGAAATAAAATGGCTTTCTTCTACAATCTGCACCTTTGTTATATAACTTGCCCATTTCAGTTTTAACCGACTCAATGAACTTTACAATATTTTTATTGTCAATCAAACCATATGTAATTCTTTCATTTGTTGTTTGCACATAATGTATTCAACATTATTTATTAATTTTTTTAAGGCTAATATATTTTTGTAGTTGGTATTTCCCTTTCAAAAATACGAAGAATTTAAGACTCTATAATAATAAAATCTATAATTTTAAATGATCAAATGATTTTTTCATAATTATTTAAAACAATTTCAAATATTAATTTTTATTTTAGTATAAGTACCTATATTTATCTTCAAATTATTTTCAAATTACTTACGTATTTTAAAAATTTTATTAGATAAATTTTCAAGTAGATACAAATAATTTTAACTGAGACTGTAATTTTAGCTCATATGATATTGCATATGATAAATTTTGTATAAGGTCAGCATTTTATCAAGTTGGTTCGTTCGATACAACAAGTCAGTTATATGATGCTAGAAATTAAACTATTCTGCTAGATAGGTGAACGTTATATATGTACGTCATACGGTATATACAGTCTAAATGTATGTATAGTGTAGTACTCGCATGCTATACATACACTATTTATATAAATACATACATCCATATGTAATATGAAAAATTATATTAGATATGTATATTAAATAATGTATATACAATATATACTTACATATTGTACATGTACATATATAATTTTATAGTTTGCTTCCGATTTTAAGTATAAAATGGGCTACAAAATTGTGATATAACTTTAGTATTATTTATTTATTGAACATTTAAATAACATTATTATTATTTACTATAAAAAAAATTGTATATAAGAATATTTATAAATACAAAAATTTTATTTGCTTTCACGAAATTAAAAAAAAAAAAAAAATATTTACATAGTGATAATTTTAAAATTTGTTACACACATACAATATTGAAATACATAAAAATTTCGAAAAAATAATTATATTATATACAGAACGTCTATATAAGAATAATATAATTATATAGTAGAGAAATTGGTTTCTATAAAACAATTTACGGATATTTAAAAAAAAATTTATTTTTGCACATAAATTATTGTGAATAAAGTGTAAATAATTAAAATTGTGAATATTATAATTTTCCTTTATTTATTTTATAATTTTTAAATACATATCCGAGTATAATAATTATATCTGTGAAAAACCGTTAAAATAAAAATACGAGTGTATATTAAAAAAAAAAAATATGGCTCAAACACTTGAAGATTCACCAAATGCAATCATAAATAAAACAATTTTAAGTCGTTATGCTGATCTACCAATACCAAATGATGTTTGTATTGCAACATATATATGGATCGATGGTACTGGAGAATATTTAAGATGCAAGGATAGAACTTTAACGTTCATTCCAAAAACTCCAAAAGGTAATAGATACAATCATTATTTAAAAGAGTTTATTTCATATATAAATGAATTTTTTTTTTTTTTTATTTGACAAAAGTTGGATATATAATAACGAATGTGTGTTTTAGTGTTTTTTTTTTTTTTTATTTTCTTCTAGATATATTGTCCTTTTAATGACCAATTTCAGAGTGAAAGTTTAAGCTCATCATAAGGTTTAAACTTATATGTACTTAAGAAGAGATATTTTGATTTTACAGTGGTAGTTTAAGTCGTAAATCCAACAGATTTGAGCCATAGTTTAAACCTTTTATATATGCAGGCTTAAATATAAGTTCAAGCTTAAACTTTCACTGTGAAATTGAGCGTTAGTAATTTAAATTTCTGAGTCTATAAAAATAATTTAATTTGTATATATAATTATGCATAATTCTACCTTGAGTTATGATTGAAAATTTTGTCATTGATAATAATATTTTACATCCAATTCCGGGCATAACGTGTATTTTGATTTTATTAAATCCACGTATATTTAACGTTTATTTTAAGTATATAATGTGGATGCACGCATACAACATTATATATAAATGCAATTAAAAAGTAGTGAAATTCCCCCTGTTTTTGGTGTACATTTAAGTATACATATATCTAACTGACATTCATCAAGGACAAGGTAGACTAGGCAAACAAATATAATATTCATATGTATACATCTATATATAACTACAGATTATTTATTCAAATAGACATATTACCTACATTACTTACATGTAAATGTACGAGTATGCCTATGTAAATTGTGGGATGTTCTGTTCTATAGGCATAGTGTAATGTAGTGTCTATATCTTAAACACATTGACTGTTATTACTTATTTCTATTTAATTATGACCTTTAGTCTAATGATTAATTTCAATTCATATTGTGACTTTCATTCTAATAAATAGATAAGTAATAGAAGAAAATTTACAACATTTATACATATGTATCTAATGATCAAAATGTGCACATATATGAATATATGTAATACATCATTTTAGCACATTTACGAATGATATTTACAAACAAAACAAAAAATACATATGTAATGTACATTATGTTTGATATTTCTTCCTTCTATTTTGTTGATTACATTTACATCGTTCTCTTGATATGGTTAATCAAACACGAAAATACGATTATTATACATATGGACATATGGTATGTATGAAATCATTTTTGTTACGGTTATCTAATACTACTTACATTATATTTTAAAGATATTATGATTGATATTCTGAAAGTGTGTACGATTAAGTAATTGTTTTATATATTAGATGTTGTATGTTGTATATAAGTACCTTAGATAAAAAAATCTTTTGACAAAAATACATATAAAAAAATTTTTATGGAAGTACTTACATACATATTTTATAGATGAATGACTAAGAAATGAGCAAAAATACAAAAAAACAAAAACAAACAAATACATACGCTCGAAGCAATTTACTTATTTTCCTATTACATGCTTGGCATGTAACAATGATATGTAAATTATATATATGTAGATATATGCATAATTAATATTAAAAAAGTTATTATAATATAACAATAATAATAATAAAAAAAATAATATTATGATTATACAACAGCAAAAATATAACATGAGTTTACTACAGGAATGGTGAATTTTTTTTTTACGGCTGGTTTTTATATTTTTCTACAAATCATTATTTTTAATTTATTTAAATTTTTTTATTATTTTTATTTTTTAAATTTAGAAACAATTGTGTACTTATTCATTTTAAAGATTCAACATTTAATAACTACATATATACATATTACCTCGTATATACACATAACAACCGTTTTGGTGTAATATTATGATTGAATGGAAATTTTAAGAAAAATCTTGTTTCCAATGCAAGAAATTAATGAAAATATAAAAATTTTTTGTTGTTTTTAACTCTAAAAAATACTAAAAATTATAGAAGAAAAAATGTGAAAAAAAAATTTTTAATTGTTTTTTTTTCTTAGTAAATTGCGATAATAAATAACCGATAATAGTGTATAAATTGTATGTATAAATTATTGATTTTATAGTAAAAAAAATAGGTATAACAACTTTATTTTGTACATAAGTAGAGTAGAGTATATTCGTTCTATTGAAAGTTGTTATCGTATTTCATATCAAAATGTGTAATTTATTTTATTATCAATAATATTCAAAAGTGAAGTATGTACTACTACAATACATATCGATATCCATATCGTATACAAAAATGAGTACATCGTCATCGAGTATGTACATACGTACATTTTACATTATATGAATAAATTAATTTAAATGTTTATAGGTATGTATATATGCATAATGTAAATTGATTATAACAATAATAAAATAACTATAAAATCGTGTAATTAAAACACATCATTGTACAATTTATGTATCTACACGTTCGACAAAAAAAGAAAAAAATAAAAAATAAAATTTAAACATACAGTTGTTACAAAAATTATTTGTGCATAGCAAAAAGATGTTTTCCTTTTTCTTTCTATTCCTGCACAAAATGAGGTTATGTGCTTATGTTACGTATATGTCATGATGTACGCTCTCGATCGTACTGCTTATGTCGATCTTATGTTTAACGAATTTTTAACGAAGATCGGCAATGTCAGTGATATAGGTTAGCTCATTGATTTGGCTGTGTTCGTAGTACGACATATGTCATAGACTATATGTTAGCTATGTCGATTATGGTTTTGCCTTTAGTCCTTACCTTAATACTTTTTGCAGGAGTACAAATAATTTATGTACTAATAAAAATTCATGCACAAATAATTTTTATTATAATGGCGTATTTATAAGTGTTTGAATAAAAATATATTTAAGAATTTCAAAGTCCTCAAACTGTTCAAATCCAAGTTACAATACTTTATTTATGAACAAATAATAATTTTTGTAACCACTGTTTGATGCATTCATAATTGTATTCGTATTATATCTACATTATAGTATGAATTATTATAAACTTGATTACTGTTTAAAATTCTATATTATAATTTGAAAATTAATAACAATTACAAATAGATATAATAACCGCATTTTGTAATAAGTTAATGTACACGTGCATTAAAAAAACATGTGTTACGCCTGAAAACTATTTAACACTATAAAGCCTCAATCGGGCCCATTCAATATGTTTATCTTATTATCTCTAAATTATACATAATACACCGATAACAGATATTTAATTTAATGCTCATCTCATATGTTATGAATATATCTAATATGAATAAAATGTCCAGTAGTAGTTTAAATTATGACGTGAATACCAATATTATCAAAAATGTTACATAAACATTTGTAATGCATTTTTCATTTTTATGATGATTTGTTTAACATTGTATATTATGTATGTATCTTATTATTAATAAAGTTTTTTTTTTTTTTTTTCAAATAAAAGGACAGGAATTGATCATGTGAATTTTGCTGATAATCATGCATATTTTGAAATCGAATACAATAACCACAAATTATTGGTTGGTGTGTATTCAGAAAATAATAAAAGAATAATGCTACTGTTATCTAGTACCTAGTACTAATCTAATAGTAATAATATATAAAATTACACTTATTTACTATATAAAATCGCATATAAAAAAATAAATAAAAACTACTCAAATTTAATTTTATTTTATTATTTATTACGTAATATTTTGTTTTTATAATCTACAGCAAAAAATTGAATTAAATTACAAATAATTATTTGAAAATGAAAATATCAAAAAAAAAATTGTTTATTCGCACATATTTATGACTGAATACTTGGCATATATGCATTTATAGTTTAAAATTTTCAAGTATACTAGTTTACTTAAAAAATATTCAAGTGTATATTGATAAAAAATCCAATAAAAATAAAAATTCATATTATAAAACCTATAATGTATGCACGCGATTAAAGTATTTTTATACAAATTTATACTTTTCACAAATTTATTTATTTATTTAAAAAATTTCCTTATCTCTCTTTATATATCTTTAAAATTATATAACATAGAATTACCAATTTGGAATTATGATGGAAGTTCAACATATCAAGCTGAAGGTTCGAATTCAGATACATATTTATATCCAGTTGCAATTTATAAAGATCCATTTCGACGAGGAAATCATATTTTAGTTATGTGTGATACATACAAATCTGATGGTACACCGACAGCAACAAATAAACGAAAATCATGTTTAGAAGTTGTAAATAAATGTGAACATGAAGAACCATGGTTTGGTATTGAACAAGAATATACTTTATTAGATACAGATGGAAGACCATTTGGATGGCCAAAAAATGGATTTCCTGGACCGCAAGGACCATATTATTGTGGTGTTGGAGCAAATAAAGTATTTTTTATTTTTTATTTATTTTTTTTTTTTTTACCTAACAAATAAATTAATATTTTCATATAATTCTCATTGAATTTTGTTTTTAATGATATAAGGTTTATGCTAGAGATGTTGTTGATGCACATTACAGAGCTTGCCTTTATGCTGGAATTAAAATTGCGGGATCAAATGCTGAAGTAATGCCATCTCAGGTATGTTTTTATTGTACATGCATGATTATATCAAAAGAATATAACAAATATTTACTGATAAATTAACATTTTTTTAAGTGGGAATATCAAGTAGGACCATGTGTTGGTATATCGATTGGTGATGATTTATGGATGTCACGATTTTTACTTCACCGTATTGCTGAAGAATTTGGTGTAAAATAAATTGAATTTTTTATATGAAATACATACATCTATAATTAATGTATTTTTATAGTTACAATTCGAATTAATTTATTACATATTTTCTAAATTTATAGATTGTTGTTACTTTGGATCCAAAACCAATGCCAGGAGATTGGAATGGTGCTGGAGCACATACAAATATTTCAACAAAAAAAATGAGAGCAGATGGAGGAATACGGTATATTTTACTTTAATTTTAATGATGATTAATTCATTATTTCATACCAAACATAATTCATATATACATATACATATGTATATTTTTTGGATGCAGAGAAATTGAAAAAGCAATACAAAAATTATCGAAACATCATGATCGTCATATTAGAGCATACGATCCAAAACAAGGAAGAGATAATGAACGTCGTTTAACTGGTAAACATGAGACAAGTTCAATAAATGATTTTAGTGCTGGTGTTGCAAATCGTGGAGCATCAATTCGTATACCACGTGGTGTATCTGATGAAGGTAAAGGATATTTTGAAGATAGGCGGCCAAGTTCAAATTGTGATCCGTACAGTGTTGCTGAAGCAATTTTACGTACAATTTGTTTGGATGAATAATAAAGCAGTGATAAATTTTGAAAAGAAAAAGAAAAAAACAAAAATATAAATGAATAAATTATTAATGATAAATAAATTTGTATTGTTTTAAAATTAATTAAAAAGTTATTATAAAAAAAAAATGTTTAAAAAATATGATATTTGAGAAGAAAAAAAAATAAGATATTGTTTTTGAGTTAATGAAATTATGTAACACTTTTTATTTATTAATATAATATGTATGTTTATTTATATGAAACTATGTATTTATAATTTTAAGTTTCTCTTTGTTGTACACTGGAAATAAAAATTGTGTTAATGGAAAACATTTTACTTTGATTTATGTACATACATTTTTAACATTATATTTAAAATGAATTTATGATTTTATTTTAAAATTTACTTTAAAAGATTTATTCAGAAATTCTTGAAGGAGAAAAATTGAATAAAAAATTATCAATCTCAAATAGAATATAAAACGGTTACAATTTAGAATTTATAGAGTATGAATAATTGAACATATGACTACTTCGATTAAATGAAATAAATATAAATGTACATAAGTGTGTTGATGATGTATATAATATTATAACTAATTATTATGAATCTATGTAGCTACATATATAATGTAATTATGAGGTTAATTATGTTTGAGTAAGTATTTAATTTTAAAAAATATTTCATAAAAATACACTTTTACAAGCTTTTATTTTATTTCATAAAAAATTTAAATCATTGTACATATTATGTTTCTGCTTCTTCATAAATGTCGAGTTTTGTCAGTTAATAAACAGAAAAATTTAAAACAATTTAACCGTCAATTCCTCGTTTCCCGTCTATTCCATCTTTTCCTGTTTTACGAGTTTTGGAAATGAAACGCTATTTTTTTTATATTGAGTCATTGAGTTTACAATGGCATCACTATCGACATCTAGCTTCTAGCAGTCTTAAAAATTTTTTGGATTTGAATATTCCTAATGAATCATTTCCATTTCTCTCTTATATTTTCTTCACTCATCGGTGAAAATTTATTCTCCTTCTTTTACTACTTATTGCTATTATTGAAAAAATTCAAATTCATAATTAATAATAATTATTTGAATTTTAACTTCCTCTTTCTGCACTTGTAAAAATAATATACGAAAACGAAATCAAAAGTAAACAGAATAAAATTGATAGTGTGAACGAAATATTATGGTTACGCTTACGACGATACGATGGTAAAATTCATTCATGGATTCATTTTCTCTCTCTCTCTGCACAAACATTTTACAAAATACATTTTTAAATTTTGTTTTTGGATTGGCTAAACTGTAACAAAAATATTTCTGCAAAATGTCAAGATGACAATAAACAGCTGATATATTTTTGCATAAGTTTTTTGTTATTCTTCTAGTTCTATTTCGTATTTTGATTAAATATTTAATCAGAAATTTTTCAATAATACAAAATTTACAAAACATTAAATTTAATTGGTGCGAAAATTTTAAAATTAGAAATTCAAACAAAATTATTAATAATGACGACAAAAATGGTAGCAACAGCTACTGTAAGAGCTGTAAAACGAAAATTGATACCAACACGAGCTGCATTGGTTTTGGTATGTTGTTAAAAATTATTATTTCGTTTTATTTTTATTCATTTTTCATTAAAAATTAAATGTTAATATTTAATTATTGTAAATTCATATTTCAGACACCATCTGCAGTTAAACGAATAAAAGAATTATTATCAGAAAAACCAGAATACGTAAATTATTTGAATATTTAATTCTTGTTTCTTTAATTTAAAAAAAAAAAATCTCTTAAAAAATGCATATTTTTATTTTATTTTCTGAAATATTTTTAGGCTGGACTTAAAGTCGGAGTTAGACAACGTGGCTGTAATGGATTATCGTATACATTAGATTATGCAAAAGAAAAAGGTACAAAACTAACATAAAATATTTCATAATTAATTTTAATGCATTCACTTTTTTTTTTCAATATTTTTATGAAATCAAATAAAATATGTAGATAAACAAGACGAAGAAGTTGTACAGGATGGAGTTAAAGTTTTTGTAGATAAAAAAGCACAATTAACATTATTAGGTACTGAAATGGATTATGTTGAAAATAAATTAGCATCTGAATTTGTATTCAATAATCCAAATATAAAAGGTACATGTGGATGCGGAGAATCATTTAGCGTTTAAAAGAAAGGAATGTTAATAAATGTAATAATGCATAAGTAGTTTAATAACTTTTAGATAAATTTTAGTTGTTTTTTTTTTTTTAGTAAGTAAATAATTGAACTCAAAAATAACTATTTGAAAAAAAAAAATTGAAAGCAAAAATATGTTCATAAAATGACTACTAAAATGTTTGAATAATTGTGTGGTTCATTGTGATATGGTCATGTTAATGATTAAGTAAATTTACATACATGTATATACTTATATATTTTTAAAGAATTATTATGATAAAAGTATGTATTAATTATTTATCAGAAAAATACAATATTTTATATGAAATTTTATTTTGAACCACCTAATAAGAGGCTTCGAAAACATTAATAAAACATTTTTTTAAGTAGTAACAAAATTGAATTGAACTTGAATCAATTAAAAATAATGTAATAATGGTATTATTGAAAATAATTCATATTTTAGGTTAAAAATATAGAAAAAAAAATTAATGTTTCAATAATTTCACAAAAAGTAAAAATAAAAATATATTTCTTTCAATTTAAAACGTAGATTTTAGATTAAAATTGAAGTAGAAATGTTTTAAGAAAAATGAATCTAGTCAATTTTCGTTTGTTTGTTTTATAATTTAAATAAATTATGTAATACATTACATATTTTTAAATTGTTCAAAAGTCTAATTTTATAATTTTTTTTTTCATGTAGTAAGTTTACAATTTTTACATATTTCTCTTACAATATTCTTCATTTTCACAAAATTTAAAATTTTCATGTATGTAATTATCTATTATTAACTATTATTTTTGTTGCTACTGTGATCTGTAATCTACTTGCTTGTGAGCTTGTGACAATCACAAGCATCACAAGTCACCACAAGGTATTGCCACTTGCTAATATTACCCTATGCACCTAGTCCATAGTTTTAATTAGTAGATGTTTTCGATTCGGCAATTTCAATTACTTGCGAGTACTAAAATGTGTCTAGGATAAATTGTTAAAACGAACGACACAAAAGTTATTCGTAACTACTTGCAGCTACTTCCAGCTACTTGAAAAATTTTTCATGAGTAGCTGCATGCGAGTAGATGGTTTAGCATAGACATTTACCTTTCCTACTCGCAAGTACTTGAAATTGCCAAATCGAAAACACCTAATTTAAAAGAAAACCAATGACAAAACCTTTCTCCTCTTTTTAATCTTCATTAAATTCGAATTTGATTCGATTGATTCGAACTTCGAAGTCATTTTTTGCAGATTTTTTGACATAAAAAAGAAGAAGAAGATGCAGATGTTTGTATTTTTGTTAATATTTTTTTCGTCGTGTGTGAGCGGCGAGCGCTGCTTTGCTGACTGCAAAGCAAATATTGCCATATTGCTTTGCTGCTCAGCTCTGCTCTATCTACTACAAAGTACAAACAAATGTACATTTTGTTGCATTCATATATGATGTGTTTGTGTGTGTCATCATGTGTGTGTGGTTATTACAGAAAAGTGAGTGAAGTGAATATACATATATACAACATTACATACATATACATACTGAACTGTACTGACTGACTGGATTGAATTGAATAGAAAATAAAAAAAAAGGTAGAAAAAATTGTCATGTTTTCTTTATAATAGACGGACGGTGTAATGTGTAATAATGAAAATAAGAATAAATATAAATAAGAAAGGAAGTTAATTTATTGTGAGTTTTAAATTGAAATTAATTTTCTTTAATAAAATAATTCCAATTAATTTAAAGTAGAACTAAAAATAAAAATATAAAAAAAGGCAAAAATACACGTATAAGTGCATACAGACAAATTTTAATAATAATGAATTGCTGAAGAAAAGACAAATGAAGAAAATTTGTCGCCCAAGAAAAGTAAAAAAACAATAAAATAGAAAAAGGAAAATTCTGTTCTGACTATGATGATGAAGTGCTAAACAATTAAAAATTTTGTACAATTAAAAAAAAAACACATACACACACCACACACAAAAGAAATTGAAAATTAATTAGAAAAGAAACTTTTGTTTTCCGATTATTGAAAAATAAAAGAAAAACAAAAAAAATAATGCACTAAATTTTCATATTCAATGTGATAAAAATTTTCGAGACGGACGGACGGACACTGTACATGTCATTAAAAGAAAAAAAAAAACGGTGCATCCTGTCGTCGTCGTCGTCGTAGGCGGACATGGTTTTTAAAATTTCCAAATATGTAAATGATATGTACTTATTACAATTTCAATAATAATTCTTTACATATTTCATACTAAAAAAAAAAAATTAAACAAAAATTAAATTAAAATAAATTTTTTACTCAATAAAAACAAATTGTGTTATTACATATATTTTCTTGTAATATTTTTGTTGTTTTTTTAGGAATTTGATAATTTATTGCAAGACATGCAAAAGTGTAAAAGAAAAAATGGTACATAATTACATACTAGTTGAAAAAAATTGAAGATATTCATTTTCGTTTCGTGAAAAAGAAAAATATGTATGAAATCATAGACATTTCTATTTCTGTGTGGTGCACTACCTAGTTTTAGATTAATTTTTATTATTTTTCTACACGGACCCCAAGATATTTATTATACGCGCCGTGCCAACTTATGTGTATTAGATGTATGAAAAATATTTTCTAGTAATTAAAAAAGCAAATCAAAAAAAAAAAAAAAACGAGAAATTATGTACATGCATTTGCATTATATGTACTCATAATAATTAATTACATATTACATGCCTTCTTGTTTTTTTTTTTTTTGCTTGCTACCACTAAAATAGATGAGAAAAAAAAAGATTAATAGAAAAATATTATAAAAGGTGACGACGAGAATGCATCGTCATTCATACAAATTATACAATAACTCTCTGAAGAATTTACCTAAACATTTTAAATAGAAAAAAAAATGAAAATTTTTTTTTTTTTGAATAAAATAACATTTTGCTAATATATAGCTATATCTATATGATATGATTGTACAATTCGTCATATAATTATGTAGATAAATATCTCCTATGCTATGTGGATGTGGATATAAGTGCAGAGTACATACAGTATAGAACAGATAGAGTTTATGATGAGAAGGTGCGCAGTATGAAAATAAAAGTTTGATTATCATTATAATCAAAAAAACAATATATACATGCATATATAGGAAGGTACATAAATACATACATAATATACAAAAAAATTAAGTAAAAATGAATTAAAAAAATAATTTTGTTTTTTACCTATTGCATGCATGTACACACACATGCAATAAATTTAATGTCTAATTAAGGAAAAATAATAAAGAAAACTTCATACCAAGGTACTACATATAAAGTAAAATCAAACATAAATAATTGTAAAGTAGATAAATACCATATTTATCCTATGAGGTTCCTAACTACATATATGTGAATGTTTTTGATAATCATACACTAGTTAAATGTTATAGAAAACATTGAAAGGGAAAGGAACATTTTTGCTGCTTTTTTTTTTACTTTTTTTTCTGATTTTCGTTTGCTAACATCATTAATTATTGTTGTTGTTAATAATTGTTGTTGTGAAAGTATGTAATGTGCATTAATTTATTATAATTATTTATCTACATATGTATGTAATGTAACTTTGGTGAAGAAAGTTTAAAAAAAAAAATTACAACATAGATGGTATCCATCACCCCCGCCCAGGTATCATCATAATTCATTATCATGCTCTTCATTTAATATCATCTGGTTGTAATGTAATTAAAGAATAAATTGAAAATAAGCAACAGAAACAGCAGCAATAACAAAAACAACAACAACAACAACGATAATATATTTAATTTACTTTCTAAACGAAAGGGAAATGTACTGGAAAATAAATAAATAAATACCTACATATGTAATCTCAACATTTATAAATGTTATTAAAAAAAAAATCCATTTATTTTGTATTCATGTAGCAATAGTAAAAATCATAATAAAAATAACTTCTTATGTAGTGATAAGTGTATTTAAAAGTGTAATTATTTCAGTGATAAAAATTGAATTTTATAGCACTAGCAAACATTAGAAGCAGCAGCAGCATCAGCATCAGTCTACCTACAGTAGATAGCGGTTGATAGCGCAGTAACAGAGTAGCAGAAACAAATAACAGAACAGCATCAGAAATTAACAATAACACAATCAATCAATAAATTAATAATAAAATAAAAACGGCGACAATATTTAGAAATATAAAAATTATCAATTACAATTATTATCAATTAGAATGGCAGAATTAATGAGAATGGGTGGTGTTATTGTTATCCAAAAAGATAAATTAGGTTCACCATCGACTGGTTCTGAAGATGGTGGTGGTGGTGTTGGAGGCGGTGGTGGCGGTGGAGTAGGTATTGGCGGTAGCGGTGGCGGTGGTGGTATCGATCTAAACGATCTAGTACAAGAACTTGATCAAGATGAATTCGATGGACCAATTCTATCAAATGGTTAGTTTGAAATATTGAAATAAAATTGTTTTATTCATTTAGAAAATTTCAAAAAAAAATTTAGGTAATATAATAAATAGGTAGTTTTCAATTAAATTTCCTTACATTATTAAGTAGAAAAACTTTAAAAATAATAGATATATGTGTTAATGCACTGTTCGACTTACAAATATTCTAAATTTATGTTCCATACGTTCGCATTTAAAATGAAATTTACAAAAAAAATCTAAAACAAAAGTAACAAAAAAATAATAAGAAAATTAAAATGATGTTTGTCATCATCAAAATATGTATTTTTAATCATGAATATATTTCTTTCTATGTATATAAACATAGATGAGTATGCATTTATTTATTATTTTATGTTTAAATCACATACCTACAAAAATATAAAAATTTTTTTTTCTTTAAATTCTTTTCCAAAATATAACAGCATCAAAAAGAACAATAATATCATACAAGCAGAGATAAAACAGAAAGAATATCACATCAATTCTCTGTAACTGTGTCTGTGACTTTTCTTTTATTGATAAGAAAATTCTAATAATTTGTAATCTTTAAAAAATAGAGAAATAATGTGTAAAATAGTTTTGTTTATGAAGTGAAAGCGGTTTCATACGTACGCGTATGTGTTTAGACATTTCGATTTCCTAAACATTTACATGTATGTACAGTAGAATATCGATAGTTGTTTCATCAATTAATTAAAAAATAAAGCCTTGTGAATTATTCACATTTTGGGCTCCACAGAACAAAAATTATTTAAACGGAGAATCATTTCTATGAATTCCCATAGCATTTTTAAGTCAAACGAGTCATATTTTTTCCATATACATATTTTATTGGATCGCTTTGAAGACAATTTGTTTAATTCTAGAAAACAAATATATTGTCTATTTTCAAAGTTATACAATGAACTTATCCGCATATTGAATTCTAACTAAATGACTGAAATGAGATAAACCCAGAGAGAATAGAAACGAAAAATCAAAAATTTATCGTGCATTTTTAGTAATTGGTAAATGTTAAGAATTTTGTTCGTTATTATTATGTTGAAAATGCTGAAAGTTCGAAATAAACGAGTTTCTACTGTACATAAGTAATAAAATGAATGTTTTGTTTTAATAACCGCGATTTTAAATGACTAAATATGTAGTTATTTATTTATTTTAATTTTTTTCTTCTTTATTTTTAAATATGTATTTATATTTTGTTTATATATTTTTTTATTTTACTTATGATTAAGATAAATTTTTGGTTATACGTTATATACATAAATTATTATATATTAACGATATAATACGTATAAATATATATACCTAATCTCTCTTTTATAATAAATTTCTACTTTGAGAACATTTTTAGCTACATTATTTGATACATATATGTACGAAGTACGAACGAGTATAGTATATTTGTTTTATGTTCGTATAAATTATGGACATGTATTTATTTTTATATAAGTATACATAGGTACTACAAGAAATTCGATGATACAAAAATTTTTTAAGATGACTCATCATCATCATCAATGAAAAAAAAAACACAAACCTAAAAAAAATAATTTTATTTTATTTTATTCTTTTTTAATGAGCAATACTACTTAATGTGCATTCTATTCTAATAAAATGTGGATAACTATATGGATATAGAGAGTAGGTTTAGGTATATATAAATCTAACCGTATGCGTATGTAATATTGAATTGTATATAATAAGCAGTACACACATGTGTACACATATGCTATATCTATACAATATATTGAGTGTGGACTGGTATATACATATACTATAAAAGAAGATGTATAATACTGTGTTAAAAAAATAAGGTGAATTTTTCATTTAAATAATGAGCAATATAAATCGAATTTTTGGCGAAATAGTCACACACAATCCCAATGCAGTATGAGATAATGCCGCTTCTACATTCAATTTCAATGCAGCAGACTTGCATTGCATGGAATGTAGAAACGGCATAACACATTATTGTGAAGAACTTTTTCATTCATTTATCATTTTAAAAATCAAACACCACACTTTATTGGATGAAAGTAATCATCAAGTGTATCTATGATGCCCAGTATGATACGTAGTTACGTGAAAAAGAAAATTTTCTTTCCCTTTAAAATTTATGTAAAAAAGAAACGCTCAAGAAACGCTAAAGAATTTCTTGATGTCTCAAAAGAAATTGAATGTGTTTTCTGTGCTTAATATGAGATGACGTTGTTGTAAAAAAATTATAATTTCTTCGCCAAAGATGTATCACGTACGATATTTCTTTGGAGCAGAAATTTTGACATTTCGTGCATTAGTATGTTGTAGGCAAAGATTGGATTGGAAGATTGAAAATAAATCGCTGTCAAAATTTCTTTACCACTCACTGTAAAAATTATTTCATCAAAGATGTATTGCAAAATTTTTTAACAAATTTCTTCCTCGCAGCATACTGGACATAAATGCTTAAGATATTAACATGAAATTTAGCACAGATGTCTATTTAGGTACCACCATGTACAACTAACCTATAAAGACCGATTTTTGTTTAGTTTCCATAATTTAAACAGAAAATTCAACTTAATTTTTGAACACAGTTGTATGTTTTTATTTTAGTTTTTTACTGTCTATATTTTTTATTTGTTGTATACATTTATTTACATTTATGTTTCATTAAATTCATTAGTGCGATGGATGGCCTTAAATGTAGGTAAATATTCGGTATAGTGCTGCTTTAAACTTTAACTAAGTAGCTAAACAGCCAGCTATACGTATACACCACGTACTACTATTTAAAGATTTCACGTAATTATTTGCTTTTATTTTATTCTAATATACTTGCGAAAATTTATATTTATAGTCATGTATTATTTTTGTATGTAAATAAGAGAATAGAATTTGTTTAACGTTCACGCTGCATCACATTATTCGATTATTCATCGTAGCAGTATGCAGTATCTACAGTAGCAGTTCTAGTTAGCTGCTAGCTATACACATAAATGTTATATAGTCAGGTAGCCAGGCCATACTAGAGTTATGAGCGCTCTATGAGCTAACATTATGCATCTATCTATGAAATAAGTACTGTTTACTTCTCTATATATGCCTCTTTATATCTATATATTGTTTTTATGATGATTATTTGATCAAGGAATATTTTTATTTATTTTTTTCTGATTTCTTTTTTTATTATTTTTTTGTTATATTTTTCTGTATAGTTTGTTAAATTTCAAAAGCGAATGGTATAGTTGCGCAGTGAGTAATTTTAGACGAATTTATATTAGTATTGGTTACATAGCATTTTACACTATCATTTTCGTTGCTTTCTATTGATTAATGCTACGACCATTTTCAAACTTAATTTGTATATAATCGTCTAATCGTCTAAAAAGCATTTTTAATGGGAGTGTTCTATTTTTAATTTCTCAGTCAGTCATCAACCACGATGGATGGCGGTTGAGGTGGATAAAAAATGTAATGCGCGTAGGGATATGCGTATTTTCATTATTTTTTTTTCTTTTTGTTTTGAGAATAAAATGAGAGGAATACACAAATACAATGTTACATTTGGTGTAAACATATTATTTTATTCTCAACATGCGCAGTCCATTCGCTTTTGAAATTTAACAAACTATATTAATGATAAAAAATACAGATATATATGCACTTATCTAGTACATACATAAATATTTGAAAATTTTATTACAAAGGAAATGTAAAATAAACGAATTGAAAAAGAAAAAAGAAATAACCACATCGTTTACTTATTTCTGTTTTATTTTTTTTATTGTTTTTTTTTTAATATTTCGTAATGGATTTTGAATTTGATCGAAATAGGTATTTATGCTAAAGAGATATATATATGTATGTATTAAGGATGTACTATTTATATTATGTATTCATTATCTATAAGTAAAAATTTTTTTGTTTTACTTTTTCTCATTTAATATTTCATAATTTCCTTTCAGAAAAAGAAATTTTCTTTCCAGATAAAACGAAATGTACAATACACCATCACAATATCGAATGAAATAATGAAAATGATGAATTTTCTTTATGAAACAAAAGAACAAAAAGAAATATAATTTTGTATTTCTCTAGTTTTAGGTTCGATTACATTTTTCTTGATACCTAAACAAATTGTTCTACTTTTATTTGTCATGTCATACTTTACTTTAGACACAATTAGGTATCCTTTTTCCCTTCAACCACCATCACTCGAAAATAATTATTTAATTCTTGTAAACCATACGGCCATACATGGTCATACATACATACATACATGTCCACATATTATTCTATTAAAAAAAACTAATAATTTTATTCTCATTTAGGTGAAAGACCAGCATTAATTGCACCACCAGAAAGTGAATGGTATCATGGCCGTTTGGATAGATATTCAGCTGAAATACGTTTAAGATCAGCTGGTAAATTAGGCAGCTATTTAGGTAACATAAAGTTTAAAAAAAAAAAAAAAAAAAAAAATTATAAATTTGTAAGACTTTTTAAAACTGTTTATCCTTCATTTACATAGTTCGTGAAAGTGATAGAAAACCAGGATCATATGTTCTTAGTTATCTTGGTCGTCAAGGTATCAATCACTTTAGGTAAATTTTTGACATATATTTTTGTCCTTTTCATAACGTATGTTATGTAGTTATATGTAATTTGAAAATTATTTTTAAAAACAAAATAAAAATAAAAAAAAAAACTTTATCTTCTTTATTTTCATTAGGATAACAGCAGTTTGTGGTGATTTTTATATTGGTGGAAGACAATTCATTTCATTAAGTGATCTAGTCGGTTATTATACAAAATGTAGTGATTTATTGAAACGTGAACGACTTGTTATACCTGTACCACCACCAGAACCAGTTAATGATAAAAAACGTGTCGTTGCAATTCTGCCATATACAAAAATGCCAGATACCGATGAATTAAGCTTTCAAAAAGGTGATATATTTTTCGTTCATAATGATATGGGTGATGGATGGTTATGGGTAACAGCACATCGTACCGGTGAACAAGGAATGATATTTCGTGAATTAGTCGAAGATCTTGATCAAAGTATTGATCCGAATACAGTATTTCCTTGGTTTCATCCAAATTGTACAAAAAATGAAGCTGTTGATATGTTAGTTAAAGGTACATTTATATGATTTTAAATATGTACACTTTTAATAGTTGGATTTATGTAATTTTATTTTATTTTCAAAAAAAAAAAATTTTTTTTTTAGCTGGACCTGGAAGTTTTCTTGTACGTCCAAGTGATAATTCACCCGGTGATTATTCATTATTCTTTCATATAAATAATCAAATTCAAAGATTTCGTATCGAAAAGAAAGGTGTACGTTATCTGATGGGTGGTAGAACATTTGAATGTTTAGATGCAGTAATAAATCGTTATCGAAAAGAGCAAATTGTTGAAGGACATACATTACAACATCCAGTCGTTAACGGTAGTCAACCAGAATTTAATACACAATTTTCTGTTGAAAAGGCTGCAGAAAAAATTTATGCAACATTACGTGAATGCCGTGATCAAATCGGTTTAAAGAAAATTAAAGGTATTAAACATCATGGTTATTTGCATAAAAAATCGGATAAAACAGCTAAATGGAAGCAATTATATTTTGCATTAATAAGTGAAGGTTCTGAAACACATTTATGCTTCTATGACAATCCAAAAAAAACTAAACCAAAAGGTTTAATAGATTTATCATGTGCTTACCTGTATCAGTGTCATGATTCCCTATGGGAAAGACCATATTGTTTTCAAATTGTTGAACGTGCATTACCATGTTTAGCAACAGTTACATATTTATGTGCGCCTAGTCAAGAAACTTATGTTGAATGGATAAATGCATTAAAAGCACAATGTGTATCACAATTATCACGTGCTCAATCAAAGGTGCCTAGACTTAGAGAATTACGTTGTTTAAATTTACATGTATTAGAAGCCCATCGATTACCATTTAAATTAGTGCCACATCCATACTGTAGTATATCATTAAATCAAGTTAAAGTCGGTAAGACAAGAGTTAAAGTTGCCCCAGATCCAGTATGGGAAGAAGAATTTGTTCTAGAGTAAGTTCAAAAATTTTGAAAAATAATTTTCTCTGACTAAAATGTGAATAATTAAAATTTTTGTTTTTGTGGTTTTGCCTTTTTTTTCAGTGATGTTCCACCAGATGTAGTATCATTAACGATAACAGTTTTAAGTCGTGGTAAACGTGGTAAGGATTCTGAAGTAGCTGAATTGACAGTAGATTTGGCAAATTTAAAAAATGGTCAAGAAACCGAAGAATGGTATTCATTAACTGGTATGACACCGATGGGTGAATGGGGTTCATTACGTCTTCGAATGCGTTATTTAGATGATTTAATTATGCCTTGTGAAGAATATAGTCCTCTACAGCAATTATTATTGGAGCCTGAATTGTATTCGGTTAAAGCATTAGCAGAACTTTGTCATAATGATCGTGTACCATTAGCCACATCTCTGTTACGAGTATTTCGTCATGAGAAACGTGAAACCGAACTAATAAGAATTTTATGTCAAGCCGAAATTGCACGTGAAAATGAAACTACAACATTATTTCGTGGTGCATCATTAGCAACAACATTAATGGATCTGTATATGCGAACAGAATGTGTTGGATTTTTACAATCAGCCGTTTCAGAAACAGTTCAACGAATATTAGAAAGTAAACAATCGGCTGAATTGAATCCAACCAAAATGGATGTTAATGATGATGCATGTTCGAATGCTGAATTCCTTTTACAAATATTAGATCAAGTTACACAATCAATTTTTACATCACCGGATGCATGTCCACGTTCTGTACGTTACATATGCAATTGTTTACAAAAAGCTGTTGTTGCTAAATGGCCAACAGAACGTTTAGTACGTACACGTGTTGTATCAGGTTTTATATTTTTACGTTTATTATGTCCGGCATTATTAAATCCACGACAATTCGGTTTAGTTAATGAAACACCACCAACAGCAGCTACCAGATCATTAGTTATGGTTGCTAAATGTTTACAGAATTTAGCTAATTTAATTGAATTCGGAGGAAAAGTAAATGTTTATTTTTTAATATTTTTATTTAATAAAAATTATGTGTGTGAGATATAATTGTAACACGTTATTTTGTCGTTTTTTTTTTTAGGAACCGTATATGGAAGTTGTTAATCCATTCATATTAAAAAATAAAGAAAGAATGATTGTATTTTTGGATCAATTATCATCAGTTATTGATCCAAATCCAATACCAGGAACATTTATTGAACAGAATACAAATCATACATGTTCTGATACAGGTAAAATTTATACTTTAATTTAAATTTAATTCATTTTTGCATATTTATTATTATTTTTTTTTTTTTAATTTTTCATTTACAAAAATATAAAACAAAAACAAAGGTCGTGAACTGGCAACACTTCATCATATTTGTGTTTCATATTTATTAGATCTTCAGGCTTTATCAAAAACGAATTCATCAATTAAAAAATTAGTTACAGTTACTGATATGCTAACAAAACATAAATTAAAATACAGAGAAATGATAAGCTAAAGAGCAAGTAAAAATTCTAATAATATTTTTTTGTATTTTTTATATTTTTTTATATTGAATTTTATTTTTTGTTTATGTTTATTTTTCACTTCTAAAGTAAAGTATCTATCCATATATTTCTGTCATTTTATATTGTAAAAATTTTATATCTAAGTGTTTTTATATATTTTACATTTTTTTTTCTTTCTTGTTTTTATCCATTTTATACTTTTTTTTTATATTGAAGAAAATAAATCATTTTTAGATAAAATTCTGAAATTATTATAATTCACAAGCATTAAGGTTCATTTACGATTCAGCGTAGATTTTATGGTAGAGTAAATTTATCACATCCCCCCATCATATTTTCACACAAAAAATTCTATAGAGCTATCCTTTTTCCTCCCAGCATCTTCCAGCGTTGTTTTCACCATATTGAGATTAATACTAGGTTCTATTTTTAATCTCACACTAGCAATAACGAAGGTTATATTGAAAACTTGTTTAATTATACGGTAATGGTAATCTCCTCTGAATTATGGTGAATACAATTTAAAAAAAAAAAAACCTTAATTTTACTCTACCACTAAATTTGCGCTGGATTTTGTAAATGTAACTTTATATGTACCGGTTCACAATACAGTCTCGATTAATTGAAATATGAATATTATGTACACAATTAGACTGCTAAATAAGCTACATTGTACAAAATTTAAATACAAATAATTTAAAAATGAAAAATTTGAAATAAAAAATTAATTTAAAATAAAAATTAAAATTTAAAGTAAAATGAAAAGAAAATATTAATAAAATCAATCTTATATAATATTATTATATTATGCTTCTGAATATAACATACACATACATACGTACGTACATAAAATAATATAGATTTTTAAAATTCTGTCTACTGTGTGCAAAAAAAGAAAAAAAAAAACTAGGAAAAATTTACATAATAAATAAAAATCTAAAATCTAAATTAATATACTACATAGTATAGGTATAGGCGAGATACACACATACATACCATAAATACACATGCATATATACTACATGTTATATACACTTACTGCTGGAAAAGAATGTGTAACTGTAGTTATGATGGCTGAAGCATGCAGCAACGTTTGAAATCATATACAAAAATAATGTTTAATAAAAGAGTGTACAGCTGCTGCGCCAAAGTTGTAATCGTAGCTGCTGCTAGTCTTTTAACAAATTTTTAATCTACAGCACTACAGATTGACATTATTTTCGGTGTTTGTGATTGAAATAAGACAACATTATGAAATTCGATAGATGCAGAAATATTAATTAATTGCAAATTAAATTAAACAAGTCAACAAATTAATTGATCAGTCAATTTGACATTTTTAAATCAGCTGCTCTGCTACATACAATTAGTCAGTAAGTAGTACATTCTGTTTTCGTTACAACCGCATACAGCACTTCAGAATTATACTACGCATGGTATAAGAGTATATAGTCTTTCTTTAAACCATGATACTACGTGCTATGCTACATGATTCATTCGTAAATCGTAAGTACAGCTTCATATTCTGTTCCAGCAATCAATTATACTCTATATATACACACACTACACGTACACATATACACATACTCACATTATACATTTTACAATAAATTTGTATCTACTTTTAAATATAAATATACGTAAATACATTATTAATATAATATATATATATATATACAACACAACATTAGTTCTCAGGATTTATAATATATAAATATACATTATATTATAGTATATACATTATATATAAAATATTATTCATTTAATAGTATATTATATATATATATATATATATATATATATATATATATAAATATTGTTCGTATATATAGACATACATATACATACAAATATTTATACATAAATTAATATGTATTATTATACTCTCGTATGAAAATAAAAAATAATAAAAAAAAATATTCTAATTATTATTATATACATAGATACTTATAATAATAATAATAATATATTATGTATACATAAGTACATATATAAAATACATTTACGTAAATTCGCACATAAATTAAATTACAATATTGAATTACAAGCATACATTATACGAATTATACATTATACATACATTATACTCTTTATATCAATTATTATTATCATTATTATACCATTATTATGATTATTATTAATTAAATAATTAATTAAAAATTTGTATTACTATGGAAAATATTAAGTGGATTCATGTTATGTTTTGTATAGTCTGTGTAATCTTCGTAGTTTTCTTAAGTTCATTTCCATACATTTGTGAACTACGAAAATTTTGAAAAACTACGAAGGTAAAATTATTCATAGTTTCGTATTTAATGTTTGATAGTTCTCAGTTGTTATAGAAAATAAATATGACAACTGAAAAAAAAAAAAAACAATTACGAAAAAGTATGTAAATTACGAAGATATTTGAGATGGTCGTTCATGTCAATCAGACCACGGAATTACGAAACTACGACGCAACGAACAACGAAAAATTGACATGAATCCCCCCATGATTTATGAAAAAAAAAATGAAACGTACATTAACAACAAACTAAAAATAATATGTAAATGAACGAGATTAAGAGTAGCTAACATCAAATCTGATTTCTTTTTGCACCACATAGTACATACAAAGTATGTATCTCCGAAGTTATTCAAAAACCCTCTCATTTTTTAATAATAAAACAGTAAATCTACGATTATATTATGTAGCGTAGCATAGTATACGTGTTATAAATACGTTAGAGATTTTTTCTTAAAAAAGATTTTAAGAATAAAAACAACAACGATTTATAATCATTCTTTATTGATGGCAAACTCAATATTTCTGTTTGTTCATAATTTTGATTACAAAAATTCTGTGATTAAATTTTTGCAAATCAAAATGCTATTTATTCACGAAATTCATTATAAAGACAATTATTTGTGACCGCAGGCAGGAGTTCATTTTTCATGGCTGGAGTTCCGAAAAAGTGTCACCCCTGATCCTCTTGAAATTTTGTCCACAGGTTCTACTTGATAATATTTCATATGTCAAGTCAAATACATTTGGACATTATTGACTTCTTATAGGACAAGCCACATCACGTGAGTTTGACAGCTCATACAAATATGTACACCATTTTCATACGTTACATAAGAAAAGTGACAAAGTATTTTTTGGCGCATCGCCCCTATCTGCCATAATTGGCATTTTAATTTTTTTTTGCCAAAATTCTATTTTTGTTAATTACTTCGTAACGATATATGATACAGAGATATGTTGTATAGCTCAAAAGATGCGTTTCCTGAGATGCTTTATATTCTAAGAAAATTTTCAAAAAGTCCTAGTAGAAGGATAATAAAGGACATTTTGTGATTTTTGACTATTTTTTCATTCTTGACATTTTCTCAAAAACGAGTGAAGATATTTGAACCAAATTTTTTGCATATTAAAAAGGGCATGGTACGCAAGTTTTTTTAATCAAAACATTGATTCTAGTTTTTCAGAAAATTGTCTTATATTCATGTGATTTTAAGGGTACGATTTGTGCTCATTAAAAGTAATATAATATAAAATATGTGCATATGAAACCTTTTCGGAACTCCAGCCATTTCACTCACTCCGTAAATCGTATATTTTATTTCATGTTCTTTTTAAAATTTCTGAAAAAGACAAAATTTTGAATAAAATTTTTCCACTTAACATTTTTCCAAAAAAAAAAAAAAAAAAAATTACAGACATACATATTTGTAAGGTAGCCATTTCAATAAAAATTTTCCAAATAATTCTAAATAATATTTAATAATGAATATGTAAATAAAACAAAAAATAATTATATGTAATAATAAATTTGAAAAAAAAAGATTACCTATAAAAATATTTATACATACATTATATAAAATAAAATTTAATTAAGTGCTATACGTCAATTGTTAATCATACAATATTTATACATTACATACATAATGAACATTAACATTATAATCAGAAATATACATACTTTTTTATGTTTTTATTTTAAAATTTTTTTCATACATTTAGTATTGATGCATATATTAAGTGGTTATTAAAATGGATCAATGTAAGACATCGATTTATAATTCAATTTCATGAATTTAATTTTTACACTGAATCAACCATTTACACAATAATTTAGTGACGATCATCCTTTTTATTTAATTTTCATTCATGTTAGTACTAAAGTGTACTAAAAAAACATCTATTGGATGAAAATCTGTACTACCTTTGTGCATACATATAAAGTCTTTTATGCTACCTATACACGATCCAATCTAAATTGTACAACCTTGTTTGTCAATTTGAATTTATAATATGGAAAATTTGTGTGCCGACCACCATATGCTATATGTACATAAATACGAATGATATCTTGTGTTCTATACTACCCCAGACAAGGATATCATTGTCTGTGATACTAGCAATATATGGACGGTAATGGCAATATCATTTTGACATAACATATTGTTGTGTGTGGGCATATTATGGAAGTAATATCCATTTACAAAATATGAACACAAATATTGAATGCTTTTATGATGGCCGTTTTCACTTTTGCATGGTTTTATGCGTTTGGTTGCGTGCAAGTAAGCAACCATGCATGCAAACGTCAAAATAAGCAACCAATTAATTACGACAAAAATTCACTTGCGCATGTGAAAAAACTTGCATATTTGAACATAATCCGACATCAAACACAAAGAAAAAACAATTCAATTTAAGTAAACACAAACTGACAGCTGATGACAATGGCAAGGGCAACATAAAGAGTGTATCTTATTCTTATTCAGAAAAGCAATCAACTTGAAATACTTGCATAGGTTGCGTTAATTTTAAAACAAATTTTATTAAATGAACACATGACGCTTGCATGGTTGAAAAAGTGAACATATGACTTTTACACGGTTGCTAAACTGAACACACTGTAAATGCAAGTTTTTATGAAACCATGCAAAAGTGAAAACGGCCGATATTTTCAAAAAATTTCATGTTTGAAAGTGAACATGTGAACATTATTGCCGCAATATTTTGTAGAACACAATATAGCCATCGAGAAAAAATTCCCGAAAATGCTGTGTCATAAATGCTGTGCTTATCCATATTGACATTGTCTTTCACATCCTCCGTTTATACTGGCAGTATGGTCAATAATGTCAATATGAATATTGACTACATAATGTAGACACTGCGTTTTCTGCAATTTTTTTCTAGATGACAATGTTGCTTCTGCTTTAGAGGATAATATTACTTCTACAAAATATAGCGGCAATAATTACGCAAGATTACAATCTTAGTCCAATTCAAGCGGATTGTTGTACAGAGATTGGACAGTATATTTGGCAGTATAATGAACAATTTAAATTTGCCACAAAATTTACTACTGCTATATGTGTAACTGTAATGTATAGTACATTTGTGCGTTACATCGAATTAAAAAGAAGAAGAAGAAGAAGAAAATAGGACATTTTTTTTGCTTACTAATTTATATATTATGTGCATATTGTAAACTGATGATAATAATTATTGTATAATAAAACATTAAAATTAAAAAAAAAACTAGTCAAGAAAAAAAAAAACAAAAGACGAAAATATACATAACAAATAAAAAAAAAAAGAATAAAAAAGTCTGAATAAAAATTGTTTAACAAAAACAAAAAAAAAATTTAGTTTGCGAAAAAAAACAAAAAATAAACTGATATCGAATGAAATTCTATTTAAATTTGTATTTAAATTTAATATTGTATACACAAACTATTAAAAAATAAATGAAAATAAAGAATATATGTATATATGTGCCGCTGCAGACATACATTATATATAAAGTGTGTATGACACATAAGTATATATTTTAAATTATTTTTATTTAAATTGTTAATTTCTTTTTAAAAAAAATTTTTTATATTTTAACTAAATGAAATTTAAAAATTTTCCAAAGAATACCAGTTTATTATTTTGTTTGTTTGTTTATTTGTGGATTAAATGGCATACAAATACACAATTATTTATTTATTTTTATCTTTTTTATTTAATAAATATTTTAATCTTTATTTTTTTTATATTTAATGGGTTTTTAATTTTTCTATTTACACTTAACACCCTAAAGGTGATGTTTCAATACTGCGATGCGTTGTGCGCTTTGCTTGCGTTAAACGCGTTATTCATTGGCTCAAGCAACATAACTGTTGGAACAGAATGTGCTAGCTGTTGTTACGGCTGTAGCTGTAGCAAAGAGTGTGTAGCTGCTGCCGTAAACTGTAGTCGTAGCTGAAGCTAGTTTTTAACAAATTTTTAAGAAAAACAAAATGAATTTAACTGAAACGCTGATGATAACGCATCACACACATCGCAGACATCGTTAGCATTGAACTGTCTACCTTTACAACTACAATTAATACATTTTATATAATCTTCTATATATATAATTATAGAATTATGTTTTATGATATTATTCTCAAAAGTATACATTATATAGTAAATTTATTATAACTGATACAATACAATTACTTAACATGCATACATATACAAAGATGTGTAAAGAATAAAATTTTCCAAACATTATGTGTTCCTTCAAAAATGCATCGATGCACAGTTGATGCGATGCTGATGCTTGCCACAAATTCAAAAATGCATCGCAACTTTTATGATGCGTAGTCGCATATTCAAAAAAGCATCGCAACTTTTATGATGCATAGTCACATATTCAAAAAAGCATCGCAACTTTTATGATGCGTAGTCACGTATTCAAAAAAGCAGTTCAGTTGCATATGATGCGTCAAAGTCACACACATATCGCATCATCAATTTTCACGATGCTTGTTTTAATAGTTTGAAGTTGATTCTGTTTGTATTCATTTCTTAGCTGTCAGCTGTTAGTGGAAGGTGAATTTTAATAAATAGCGTTTTAAAAATAAATATTGAATTATTGTTTATATTTTTAATAATGTCAGAAGAAAGGTTAGTAAAACATTTTTTTTAATACATATTTAATAGAAATAAAAGATGTGTATTTATAAAAATTATTTAATAATTTTTATTAAATTAAACTAATTTAATATTATATTAGACAAAATTTTGTTTCCCATTTTGTTACAATTTCAATCAAAATTTCACTGATCAAAAAAGTATTGCATCAGCATCAGCTATCATGTAAACTTGACTAATCAAAAAAGTATTGCATCAGCATCAGCTATCATATAAACATCGCATCATCAAACCTAAAGCATCGCATCGTCATCGTAACACGCTAGTGATTACGCATCACTACAAGAAACGCATCAGCATCACCAAAGCAGCGATGCATTTTTGAAGGAACACTATATTACATACTATATATATTATTATAAAACGAACAAAATTCAAAATAAATAAACAAAAATCAATAAATATTTTTTAATTATAAAAGCAAAGCAAAGCAAAAAAAAAAAAAAAAAAAAAAACGATAATAAATTATAAAAGGAAAATGGAAAATATTTTATCTTTCTTATTAGGTATGAATATATGAATAAAAAATATTGATTGGTATGCATATTCATTTAATGTAACAAAAGGCATGTAAATCGAGTATAAAATGTGTAAATTTTACTAGGTTTACGAGCTTTTTACTACATTAAGTGAATACATATATCCTCATTAATAAAAGATTACTACAAGCTATATTATTATCATTATCATTATTATTTGTATGTATTATGATTATTTTTTTTTTAGAGAATATGTATTAATAAAAAAGTTAAAAGTAAAAATTAAAAAATTACAAAGAAAAAAGAAAAAAAAAAACTAACAAAAATTTACCATTTATTAAATAATTAAGTATACATATACATTTATGTAATCGAAAAATAACAAAGAACAAATTATATTATAAATAAATAAAAATTATTATTACTATACAGTATATTATACACATATACTACTTATACAAATATACATTTATGTAGTGTAGTATATGTATTTATGATGATTATAAATTTTGTAAAGACTTGATTTAAATTAGAAGCAAAATACACAAAAAAGCAACAAGAAAGTAACCACAAAAAGGAAATAATAATAATAAAAATAAAAATTAAATTTAAAAATTAACAAAAAAGAAAATAAAAACTAATTAATAAATGAAATGAACACAAAAAAAAGTCGTAGTAAATAAGTTTTATATTCGTAATTTTAATAATACAAGTATATATATATAATATAATATAAATATTATAAAAAATAAATAAAATTATATGATATTTAAAAATTCGTAGAATGATGATATAAAGAAAAAAAGAAAAAAAAAGATTATTTGTGTTGTTTATTTTTTGATTGATTTCTTTTTAAATAATGTACTTTTATTTATATCTACAAACAACTATATAAGAAAATATATCTACAACTCCTTCCTTTCCCATCCTCTTATAAAATATCTGAAATCTGAATTTTTAATAAAAGATTTTTACAATTTCAATTAGAATTAGATTAGATTGTGAAGTTTATTATACTGTTTACAGAGAACGAACGACATACATACAGTTTTAGGTGGTTTTAGCGTTTTAAGTCAATTAAGAATTTTTGCTTCATTAGCAGCATGCATTTTAAATTTATCCTTCCTTCAAAATTTTATTTCGAAATTTCATCGGAGATTTAATGGTTTTTGTAAAACATACCAATTTTGACAAAAAAACATTTTAAGGGTAGTTTACGTCGTTAAAATGAAATTGCGCCAATAAAGACATGTACCATATTAAAAAGGACGTTCAGAAGTATCATTATCAGGTTTCGTTTCAAAAGCTGGCGGCCCCCCAATTCAGAAGTTTTCAGTCGCATTCTTTTTAAGACATAACCTAAAGCCTATAATATTTATCTCCTAGTAAATTATAATTTTATAATTCTAGTTAGATTGAATTCTTTATTCTCTTATCCTTTAATAATGAATCAATTCAGCTAAAATGAAAAACACTGATCATTAATATTTAATATTAAATTTATTACATTATAATTAAAATATAAAATTTAAAAAGATTTTAAATTAATAATTAAAGAAGAAGAGAAAAAAAAAATCAAATTATGACCAAAATAGTATCGAAAATGCCATTAATACACAACAGAATGACACATATGGAGATTTTCTTTCACCAATTCTAGCTAACTTCCAAAATGTTCCTAGCATTCTAAAATGAAAAAAAAAATATCAATTCAATTAAAAAACAAAAAAATATACATAGTAAGTAAATAAAATAAAATCATGTATAATTTACCCAGTTTTATTTCTGTCTATAATACTGGGAAATAATGAACGTAAATATGCACAAGTACATATCATCAATAATATTACAGATAATAGACTTTGAAAATTAAATAATGCACTCTGAAATAAAAAAAAAAAAGAATCAAAATTTAATTTTTTAAATATAAAAAATATGAATTAATAATATAAATAGTACTTATCAAATGATATACCATTTTTAATCATAAAATTTAATATTATTTCTTGATTATTCAGTCCCGTCGCGGTATTCTAAAGAAAAAGTTTTCTTAATATTATTTCTTTATTCTACAATCAAATTATCTATTAAATTCTTTTTTTAAATTATAATTTATTATTAATTTAAAATTATAATAAATTAATTATTACTTATAAATGCAAATTATATATTTATTTCAAATGAAAAATTGAATAAAACAAACTGCATTAAATTTATTTTGAATGTATCGTCATTCGTCATATTTCCTGTGTATGTTTTTTTATAAAGTAAAAATTAAGAAGAAAACAACACAACACAATTGACGTTGACATTTTACCTTTTACCCATCTAATTGCAATTGTGAATGTTTCAAAACTCAAAAATTCTATCTACAATGAGAGGAATTTTTAATATTGAAAACATGAAAAAATCTATTTTTACAAATGTCAATTGTCAATTGTCATCATTGTCATGCCAAATTTAGTAAATGAAATATGTATGAAATGAAATCAAACAAAAATCAACAACAACAATAACTCAAGCAAAAATATTTTATTTATATCCCACGTCCACGTGCAATTCACTAACATTAACTACATACAATAAAAATAAATAAAATTACAAATTATATTATGATCTGTTCTTGATTTTGTTTTTTCTAAAATTATTATTAAAAAATAAATAAAAAATGAGTGCTTTTAAACCATTAAATACAAAAATTTATCAAAAATCTGGACAAGTACTAACACCAGATTTTATTTATTGGAAAAAATTTGGAGTAAGTTTCATTTGTAATTTAAAAAGTTGAAAATTTAAAGAATTTTTTTTTATTAAATAAATTTATTATTTAAATGTATTTTTAAAGATTCCAACATTAGTTAAAGAATTTGGTGCTATCGATTATGTTGATTTTAGTCCAGTTGAACCATATTATTTTGCAGTTACGTGTTCAGTTCGTGTACAAATT
Source organism: Villa cingulata (assembly GCA_951394055.1). Classification (NCBI taxonomy): domain Eukaryota; kingdom Metazoa; phylum Arthropoda; class Insecta; order Diptera; family Bombyliidae; genus Villa; species Villa cingulata. The sequence continues at coordinate 18,011,401 of OX596025.1, forward strand.
TATAATCCAATAACGAAATTAGTCGTTAAAAATTTATCACGATTTCAAGAATCAGCATATGGTGGTACATTTCGTCGTGATGGTCGTCTGTTGGTAGCTGGTGATGAAGAAGGTTTTGTTAAATTATTTGATGTATCTAGTAAAAATGTTTTACGTTTATTTCGTGGTCATAAGGCAGCTGTACATCGTGCAAATTTTACAACTGATTTAATACATATTGTAAGTTTTTCAGATGATAAAAATGTTAAATTATGGGATATAACAACAGAAAAATGTATTAAAGAATATTCAGAGCATAATGATTATATAAGAGCTGGTTGCATTAATCCAGTATCAAATAATATTATTGTATCTGGTGGATATGATAATATCATTAAAATGTATGATACACGAATGGAAAAATCAATAATGACCGTAAATCATGATTCTCCAATTGAATCTGTTCTATTCTTATCGACTGGTGGTATATTTATAAGTGGCGGTGGTACTGAAATAAAAGTATGGGATGCATTTAATGGCGGTAAATTATTAGCAAAATTATCACAGCATCATAAAACAGTGACAACATTACGATTAGCTAGCAATGGTAAACGTTTGATATCTGGTAGTTTAGATCGTCATGCTAAAATCTATGATATTGCAACATATCAATGTGTGCATACAATCGATTTTCCGAATTCTATATTAAGTCTGGGTATATCACAAAATGATCAAACGCTTGTTGCTGGTATGGTTGATGGTTTAGTATCAATACAAAATATGGAATGTGATCAGAATCAGGAAGAATTAAATAAAATTACATCGGCAAAGAAACATTATACACAACGTTCTGTTGATTTCGATCATGTGATTCCAGACTACAATAAAAAAACTGAATCAAGATATGATCATCATTTACGTAAATACGAATATTCGAAGGCATTAGATGCGGTTTTAAAACCATATGTAGTTAATAAAACACCGCATGTTACAGTTAGTGTTATGCAAGAGCTGATGCATCGTAAGGGATTAGCTCGTGCCTTAGGTGGCAGATCACAAAACTCGTTAGCATCAATAGTACGTTTCATAACGAGATATATTGGTGAAAATCGTTTTATGCGAGTACTAATCGATGTTGGAAATACCTTGCTGAGTGTTTACGAAGATACATTTCATGATTTTACTGGAGAATTAGGTAAATTATTCATTGATTTATCGAAAGCATTAAGAAAAGAAGTTGATCTCACATATGATTTGATTGAATTAGAAGGAATTACTGAATTAATTATATCTGCAGCTTCGGTAACGGATAATGTTGATGAAACGATTGAATTTGTCAAAGATAAAAGTAGTATGCAACAGTCAGAAAAAGCCAAACAATCGTCTGTTGTTGTTATAAATTGAAAATTTTTTTAAAAATTGTAATAAGAATTAATGTACATACATAAATAAATTTATTATAAGCCATTTATTAATTTTTCATCATTGAATTTTATTTATGCATGTATAATTTTCTAACGAATTTCAATTTCGTACAGTATGCTTTCTGTTCATACAAAACAAAATAGATACATTCTCTCCATTATTTTTGATGGTTTTTCATTTTTTCATTTGCATCTTAGAAATTGACCTGAGGTCTAAAGTGTTTTTGAAGTTTATTTGCCTTTACGCCTAATTTCATTGCCCATTTTGATTGTAATCGTTTCATATGATGAATATCACGTGCTTTACGTGCTGCTGCTTCTTGTTGTGTTGATGTCCAACCCAAAGAACGATATTCAGACAGAACTTTATGCAATTTACGATTTGATTTTGTTGACGTCATTATTCTGTTCGGATTTAAACGTTGCTTATAATAACGCATTAATGATCTGTGACCAATAACAGCACCAGATGGTAAAACAAGTTGATATTCATCACCATCCAATAATTCTGGTTGTATTTCTTCATCAATGTCCGTTACCATATCCTAGAGTAAAAAAAATAAATAAATAAAAATAATGAAAAAGTTGAACATTTTCTTTTTAAAGTTTTTTTTTTCGATATTCATTTCTTACAAAATCTGGGTAACTGGTACTATAATCATAAAATTCTGTGTATTCAGCTAATGCTAATCCTTCATGTAACATTTTACAATGTCCTTTATCTATCATATGCTTTCGTACAGAATCCAATGAATAAAACGTTTTACCATGATCGTTACACCACAAACAGATGAAATCTCTTGTTACTTTTTCAGCTAAATAAAACAGTAATCCTTCCAAATCGATACAAAACTCTGTATCTGGGATGAAAAATGAATGTGCAATCGACATATGCTTTAAATTCTCAACTAAGTCATCGCTCTGATGATTACAGAATATACACTTGTTATCAGCTATTGGATTTTCAGTAACCTCTTCCCATTCATCTGAATCAATCTGAAAATATATTTAAAAACAAATATTGAATTTATTTTTCAACATAAATTTTAATTCTTTGTTTACTACTACATCTACAATAATCTATATCTATCTCCTACGTCCTACCACTTATCTATTACATGAACATGACTAACCTCTTCAATTTCACCATATTCTTCAATATTTTGCTGTTGTTGTTTTTGTTTCAATTGATCTAATGTCGTTTTTGTCGTAATATCTTTTCCATTATTTTCTTTATTAAATTTTTCAAGATTTTCTTTATGTTTACGACTATTCATATGATTATCATGTGCATTTTGTGAATTAAAATTTTTACGACATGCATTACAATAAAATATCGTTTCTTGTTCCTCATTTAATAAAATATTTCTCTGTTGGATAACACGATCTTGAAATTCTTCAGCTGTAATTGGTGGTAATTCTGCAATACGTCTTTTCAAATTATAACGATGCCAATCTGTTTTATAATGTTCTCGTTGAATATTTGCATCTGCAAATTTTACACTGCAATTAATACAAGTGTATGACATTTTTTTTCCCTTTAATTAAATTTAAATGTAAAATCTTTCAAAGCAAATAATAATAACTTTTAACTTTTGTTCAAGAATCAAGACTGAGTTCGATTCCAGATTAAAAAATTATAATAAAACGTGAGTGAATTATTTATCTTATAAATTAGTAAAATAAGAAAGAAAAAAAAACTGAGTAATTATAATTCACAATTCACATTTTTATTATTTTGCTATCTACTGATATTTGACAGATATAAACAGATGCAAAGAGTATAAAAACTACTTTTATATACTTTTTGCAGATGCTACCATCAGCTGGCAAACGATAATAGAAATGACCCATAAGAGATTTTCAAAATGATGTGAACATCTGGAAATGGTATACGTATACGGAGATAAGCAACGCAAGCCGCCGCAACCACAAGCCTTTAAGAACTTTAACAATTTGCAATTTGTTCATTCACAATCGAGAATTAATTTTTTTTATTTCACATTCACATTTTTCAAAAGTTAAAACTAAAATTAGCCATCCCTAAAACAATTCATTAAAAATATAATTAAATGTTTATAAACATATTAAGAATGTATGAAACATTTAATATTCATTGTCATTCACGATTCATAATTTTCTGTCAAACTACGCTATACAAATACAATATATGTAGAATATACGTACTACACACACACAAACTACCCATAAAGCCATAAAGTCAAAAGTGTTTACTATATGCCTTTTGTTTTTATTTTCACTTTTATTTGATTTTGATTAGTGTTTTTTATCTACTGTGCTTTATAAATGTAATGTATGTATATTGTTTTTTGTTTCTAGTATAGTTTTGTTGTTTTGTTATACATGCATATATGCATGTATTTCATATATTTTTAATTATGTACATATTTGCTTCGCAATTTTGCAATAAATGTACTTTATTTTTTTAATACAAATATAATACAATATAGAATTTTAAATTTAAAGTAAATCGAGTTCGGTTTCGGTACGGTGTATAGTAAAGTAACTTCGAATTTATTATAATCGTTTGGTGCCATTTTTTTTCAGTTTTTTTTTTCCTTTTATTGTTTTTTATATGATAAAAATATCTAATTATTTACAATAAATATTATTAACGTCAGCATTATTTCTATCTTTTTTTGTTTTGTTTTAATTTTAATTTTTTTTTTTTTTTGCTTGTAAAAAAAATGTGAAGTGCTGATTTTGTAAGTTTATTTTTTATTTGAATTATTGTAAAAAAGTAAAAAAAAAAAAACAATGACTATAGTAAATAGATAGAGTACCTAATCATAATCATATTCAATCTGTGTGATTTGAACTGAATTCCAATATAATTTATGGCGCAAGTGCAAATGCAATTAATATTCAATATTGATTCGATACATATGTATGTATTTAGTATTTCAAATGTTAAATTAATTTAAATATCTGAAAGAAAGAAAAAGCAAGTGCATCAGCTTTTAAAAAGAGGGTAAATATTGTTTTTATTTTTCTATTTGCCTATTAATATTAATAGATGAATGAATTGTTATAGATGAATGAATTTTTTATGTTTGTATTCCATTCCATTCTCCATCATACATTGATTTGATACATTAAACCCCATTAAACCCAAATTGGAGATAAAGATCATTTCATTATGGATCATTTTAAAATAATATAAAACTAAGTAGTAGCCTAGTCTAAGTAGTAGTAGTGTAGTTGTAGATGGTAACAAGTTTTTCCGGAATTAAAAGTATATTGAATAATTTTTTTTTCGCATTTACAAACAATGAATCATCGCTGGTAATCAGTAATGATTATTTAAACTTTTTTTTTTTTTTTTTTGCTTATTGTACATATCGAATCTACATAATATCAAATACATAATACATAATACTGCTAAGCTAAGCTCTTCTGCACTCACGCATTGGCTGGAATTGTTTGATGTTTCTTGTTTGTTTTTGCTTGATAAATTTTTAGATATTTTATAGAGTATCGTATCGTTGTACAACGTACAAGTGAAATACTTTATACGTGATATAATTTATGTTCTATAATTACATTTAATTGATTCAGAAATGTGATTTATAACTTGCCACAAAATTAAAATAAATAAAACTAAAAATTTTTATTTTGTTTATGAGGTAAATATCACATTTCTTATTTTTACTTTTTGTGTTACATATTACTCATATTCGTATATTTGTGTTTTTCTGCATATTTGAGTAAATTACATAAAATAAAATGTTATTTGTCTAAAATTTGATCCTCTTGCTGACTTGAAAAATTTTACTTTTACATAAAGTGATGTGTATATTTTGTAGATTAAGCAACAAAGTATGGAAACTGATACTGGACGTCCGATACCTAAGCCAAGAAGAACAATTTTAGAAGCAAATAAATTGAAATATGAGAATGTTGTGATTGATTTAAAGAAAAGGGAATTACGTATATGCGACAATGATGATATAAGTAATGAAGATAATGTTTCAAAATATTCGAAAGAAAATGAATCGACGAAATTCAATGATGAAACAGATTTTAAATGTAAAACAACAATAATTGATAATGATGATGATGAAGCAACAAATAAAACTGTTGAAGACAAAGATAAATGTGCATCTGTAACAATAGCTAAATTACCAACACCGGCACCAAGAATACCGAAAAAATTATCACACAATAAAGAAGCATACGAGAATGTAAGAAATGCTGCCGATCAATCAGCTAGCAGTGAAATTGAAACTAATGAAAAATGTATAACGTATAAAAGTTTAGATGTACCGCAACAAAAGAAAATTGATGGCAGTGATATACGACGATCAATATCACCGGTAAGTCCGAGTTCAACAGAAAATTGGGGTGATTACAATTTAAAAAAATCCGTATCGAATTCGACAATTGATTCATCTGTGAGTTCAATGTCAAGTAATGATAATCAAAAATATAAAAATCCTTCTCCAAGGTAAGTTACATACACACATATTTGTGCTCTAGATAATCTGCAAAATATTTTTAATTAATTTTTTTTTTTTTAAATTCTCATATTTGCAGTAAACTACTTAAAAATCTGGGAACAACATCAAAACTTTTAACCGAATCGATAACTGAGAGGGTCACAACCAGAGCAAAAAATGCAAAGCATAAACTGAATGAAAACATAAAAATTTCACAAGATTTTCTACAAAATCTTAGTACAGATACAGCAAGTCGTATAAAAAGTGTTCGAAAAAAATTTAATACTTCAAATACAAACGATTCGCCTTCTTCAAGGCATGATATAGATTCAAAAAGTAATCCAAATGTGGTTCTAAACGATCAAGTATTTAATACAATTTCATTTAATAGTCCTATGAATAGAAATCAATTAAATTTTGATCATTCTTCACATCCGGATACTTATGAAATTCCAAAAAATTCATCAAAAAAAGTTAATTATATTAATGATGGTGAAAATGATGATTGCCCAACATTTGAAGAAGCCATGAGAAATCGTTCATATTCATTGAAAAATTTTCAAAATCATCCACAAGTAAAATCAGAACCAGTTGCTACATATAAATTAAAAAATGAAAATGATAATGATGATATCAATAGAAAATCGATTAGTTTACCAATGCCGAATTATCCTGCACCAATATTAAAGCAAGAAGAAGAACATGAACAAAACGAAGAAGATTCAATTTACGGTAAAGTTAGAGAGATTAAACCGCCCGTACGACTGAAAAGAAAAAATAAAAAACAAATCGATGAAAATCGTGAAGTTTCATCGTTATCAGTTGCATCGAATCGGGTAACAATTGATTCTGTTGATTTCGCAGGATTATCTCTTGATGAATCTTCGTCAAGGGAAAGTAAAGAAATTAACAGCGATGAAGGAAAACTGAAAGAAAGAAGTAGCATGATATCAAACACAAGCAAATGCCAATCATGGACGTATTATGATAAAGATGAAGATGAAGCTGCCAGTTCACCTGAACCAATTTATGCAAATCAAGAAGCTACTTACGACAGATTATGTGAAATGGGAACAAACGATTCTGAGATAATTTTATCACCGAAATCTGATCAAGATCAAAATAATAAGACAGGAAAATTTAAATGGACTAAAACAACCGAGAAAGATGTATTGTATGAATTCGATCCATTGAGGAAAAAAAATGTCCTTGACTATTATACAAATAAAAGTAATGAACTTTTACTTTTGGAGCATTTGTTACTGGAAGACAATTATGGAACCATAGAAAATGATGCAGTGATACCAGATGAAACTCCAAGTCCAGGATCATCTGAAGAAGATAATGGTAGTTTGGCTGGAGCTACTGCGTGTGCATCATCATCTTCATCACCGCCACCAACACCAACACGTACATATTCTCTACGTGGAAATCGATCACAAAGAAAACCAGATGACACCGATATGGAACCAGTAATTCAATCGTATTTAGCAAAAGCAGATGACACAAATCTATTGGACACTGTGACCGAATCAAAATCGAATTGGTTTGTGAATTGTAATGACATACAAAAGTCATCTCAAATTTACAATCCTTTTAATAAAAATAATCAAGAGATTACCAAGAAGGTAACTAAAACGATTGCCTTACCAAAATTAAAAAATTCCGATGATCCACCTCCACCTTCTTATGCTGAAGCAATTGCAACCAGCAGTAGTGCTACGAGTATTCCCAGTTTATTGTCAAATAGTAATGATATCGGTAACATGAATAAACAACAAACACCACCGGAACAATTCAAACCGAGAGTTAAATCTGTTTTATCGAATGTTATGACAAAAATAGACGGATTAAAACGAAAGACTTCATTCCGTACGAATCGTCCATCGAAAGATGTAAAAGTTATCATTGAAATGGTTCCACGACCAACAATTTCACCAGATTTAGTACGTCATGAAGGTCCACTAATACGATTTCCATCCGGTGTCGTCGAAGATATATTGAACGAAATGCAAAATCGTAAAGCGATATTACGCGATAAAAAATTTCAAGCGTATCAAGATCAAACAATGAAAAATCTAAAAGAATCATTTCCATTAGAGAGTATAACAACAATTCAATGTGTCAGTAACAATAAAATAACCGACAATTTTACGCATTTATATTGTTTCGAGATAACAGTAGCGATACAAAAGAATCAATCATCAACGCAATTACTTTCGAATCCAAATATGATTTTGACCAGTAAAGATTCTGGAAATTGTAAATCGCAAAGAGTTTGTCATCTTTATGGTGTTGGAAAAGAATCAGAAAGGTATGAAAGAAGTTTGAAAATGAAAATTTTCAGATAATTATTTTTATTGTTTTTTTTTTTTTTATTTTTCTTCTAAATTGTAGAGATATTTGGATGCAGAAATTACTTGAGAGTCTAACATCTGTATTTCCCAGTAATTATACGTGTCAATATTATCGTGCTGGGTGGTGTTATTTAAAAGTAAAATAAATTTTTTAATTGTGTTGCACGATAAAATCTTATAAAACTTTTATGTTTTTTTTTGGTATTGATTAGCGATCGATAACATCACCATGGAGTGGATCATGGATCTTATTGATGAGACGAAAACGAAAATTATTGTTCTTTAGTGAGCACGAAATGAATTTGGAAAAGGTTGATTTACGTAAAGCACGTTGTATAGGTAAAAATGAACAAAAAAAATATTCTATTTTCGTTTTTTGTTTTTTTTTGTTTTTATATTTTATTTTTGATTATTCTCTTGTTTTATATAGTATTGAAAGAAAGTGATTCAACAATAAAAAATCTTCATGTTGAAAATGGACCAATATTAATGTTAGATTGTCCACCATTTACATTATATTTAATAATGAATTTTTCACGTGAAACAAAAATTTGGAAGCATATTATACGTGAAGTTTCACATAATAATGGTTCATCATTAAATGAACAGCAATTAACTAAATATAATGTACCAGTTATTATTGATAAATGTATTAATTTTGTTTATATATATGGTTCAATGTCTGAAGGAATTTATAGAAAATCTGGTTCAGAAAATTCAATATTAAAATTAATATCATTATTTCGTGTTAATTCGTTTAGTGTTGAAATAAAACGTAACGAATATAATGAACATGATGTTGCAAATGTATTAAAACGTTTCATGAGAGATTTACCACAAAAATTATTAAGTAAATATTCAGAAAGTTTTTGTAGTGTATTACAAGTTAAAACAAATTTAGAAAAAATACTTTTATATAAAGAATTATTAAATCGTTTATCATTAATTGAATATCAAACATTAAAAAAATTAATTGGACATTTATCATTTATTGCATCATTAAATTCAAAAAATAAAATGAATATTGAAAATCTTGCCATGATATGGGGACCAACAATACTACAAAATAAGGTTAAATTTTATATTTTTGTATTTGCCCAAAGAAAAAAAATGAAGAAATTCTAATCATATTTTGTGTTGTATTTTATATTTATAGGAGGAAAAAATGTCATATTCACAGAATGAAGCTGACGTTATAGCTGAATTGATAATTTTATACAAAGATTTGTTTGTTTTGAGTGCAGATGAAATGGTAATATTTTCTTTTTGTTCTATTGAATTTTTTTTAAGTATTATCGTTTTTTTTTTGTTATTATTGTATAAATTTTGTATAGAAAAAAGAACAAGAAATGTTAATGTGCTTACAAAAATATTACGCTTCTGGTGAATCATTATCGAATTCTATAAAAAAATCTGGTGACTTAAAAGTTTGGATAACGTACATTAAAGAGGTTTGTGTTTTATCATTTTTATGTATTATTAGAATTTTCATATATACATATGTACATATATGTAAATGTATATAAAAGAAAAATCATTATTATTATTATTATTAAATTTTTCAATTTAATTTTTATTTATAATTTTAGGAAAAAACACAAACAAATGTAACATTAACACCAACAAAAACTGCTTATGAAGTATGTAAAGAATTATCAAATAAAATAAATATACCAGCACATCAGCTAACATTATTTGAAGTTATATTAAATGAAAATTTAGAAAGACCATTACATCATGATGAAAAAGTTTTTGATATTGTATTACGTTGGTCATATTGGTCAGATACAGATCGTAAAAATAATTATTTAGTTGTTAAAAAATATGATTTTTTAAAAGAAGTTGAAAGAGCATTAAGAAATTTACCAACAGTAACACCAGGAAAAGAATTAAAATTTGCCGATAATAAAACGAAATCATTTAAATTATTAAATGTTGAATTAAGAGATACAATTATTTTAATACAGAAAAAAGATAAAAATTTAATATCTATCGTTAAAGAGATATCATTACAAAATACAGTACCGTATTTAGGTTGTGAGAAAAAACGTGAAATATCATCGCATAGTTGGGCAATAACATTTGTACCATTACAGACAACTGATGGTAATGTTTCAATAAGGTAAATATATTTTTATAATTTCTTTTCTGTTTTCATTATAGATTTGTGAAAATTATAAAATTTTTATTTAAATTATGTATTTACCTTTTAAATTTTTTTGTTTTTATTTATTTATTTTTTTTTTATATTTTTATTGTTGTTTTATTATGAAAAATCCAGATCAAAAGATTCACCATTTATTGGTCATGTTATAGCTGGAACCGAATGGAAGGATCGAATGATTTGGTTTTCAAGTATATGGCATTGTCTTTATGGTGATAATGCACTGCCAAATGCTGAGCTCGTTATTAAATAAATTACAATTATTAAATTGAAACGAGATACAGCAGATAATTTTAGAGATAAAGCAATTTTTTTTTTTTCAAATTTATTTTGTACTACTTTTTAGTTACTATATTAGTTACCTATGAAAATTAAAATTTTAATTTTAATGTCGTTACGTTATACACGTACATATATTTGAATTTTTGCATGTTTAATTGAAATTCGATTAATTTTTTTTTTTTTTTTTTTTTTGCATTAATCAAAAGAACATAAAATAAATCCAAACCACAATAAGGACAGAGGAGTATATTAGCAATGGTAAGATTGTTATTTGAGTTTTACGTTCAAAATGTAACGCTACTTGACATTTTAAATTGTAAACAGAAGATTTAAAATTGCGAATGTGTTGTGTCAAGTTTTAAATTCAAAATTTAACAATTTAATTGGCTGATTGAAAGCTCTTTAAAATATTCTCTATTATATTAGACTCTGTTTATTGTGAAACAAAACAGTTTTACTGTACATTGTACAATCATTATGCACATGCTATGTTGCCATTATTTTTATTGCATGATATATGATATATGCTATGTTCCTAATTATTGTACATAGTAAAATTATTTCAAAAAAAAAAATTCATTATTGTACACAAACGCGTTTAGAAAAATATTATAAATGTTTGTCATGTTTTGAGAACAATTTAAATTTCCGTTGTAAATGCAAAACTAAAAATACTTCAAGTCTCAATATCTCGAAAATGAAGCGAGATATCGAAAAATTTTATTTTATGTTTTTCGGCTTATTTTGGACTGTTTTATAAGAAATCATCGATCAAATCAGGGGTCACGGAAACCGTAGTCGTGCACGGTGCAATTTTTTCATAATTAATTTTATATTTTTGGTAAAAAGAAAGCTAAAAAAATAAAATAGAAAAATATTTTCAAAAGTAGAAAAAAAAATGTAAGTAAAGTACGTAATTTGATAGTTGAATTTAAAAAATTTTAAGTATAATACAGCGGTGTGTGGTGTGATCAGAATTGAATTAACAAAAAAATTTTGAATACAAAAAAAAAAAAAAAAAAAACAAAATTCGTTATAATATTAACGACAATAAATTTTTTTTTTTATTTTAAATAATAATTAAGTAAAGAGAATAAATAAATAATAATAGTTTTTTTATATATTATATATATATACACGTTTAAAATTTATACAAATTTATATATTTACATTATATATTTTTATAAGAAGAAGAAAAAAAAATTAATTATTTTATATACACTTCTTATAATATAGTACATAAATACATGTATGTAATGTATTTTTTTTAGAAAAATATATTTTTATGAAATTTATACACAAAAAAAAACAAAACGAAGATTAATATGTGATACTTCACGTAACTGCAAAAATTAGATTTTACAGACAGAAAATGGAATAGAATGATCAGTGACCGCTTCTACATTCAATGCAGTGACCTCAACTTTGACATTGATTTAATGGATATGTATTGGAACTTCTACATTCAATAATCAATGTAGTAGACTCGACAGCTACTTTTTACTACTCGAAAGCCAAAGTCCAAATTGACGTCACTGCATTGAATGTAGAAGCGGCATTAAGCGTTTGGCATAAAATTCGACTACAATTTTTCTGCTAGACTGTAGACAATGACTGTAGGCTAAGTTGTACGAAGGGTATGCAATTTTTTAAAAAGGATTATATGTATTTTTTATGATTTTAAACAATAAATTGTTACAAAAAGAATTTCGTAAAAAATTGTAGTTACAAGGTATCACATATTAACCCTCGAAAGCATTTATTTTTATGGGATGGATAAATTAGTATTACATTTTATATTTTTTAAACATCATAGTAGCCATTTTGTTTTTAAATTTTCTGCAAAAATTGAAATTTGCATTCAGTATTGTTTGATAAATCACCTCACCATACCATGAAAATGGTATTGACTTCAAAATCGCCATTGTTCGTGTTATTAATAAAGTAAAGAGATAAACTTTTTCTCTTTACTCCATGTTTGTTCTTGTACTTGTCATACTTGTTTTTCTACGGCAGCTAGCAGATTTTCTGTTTGAATTTGAAATGCTTCTGCCTTCATTGTGCCAGCATTAATTTGAAAAGCAATTAACTATACGCCAATTGTAGCAGATTTCTACTGTCTCCTTTGATTGTGTCTACCTCCTAATAAGAGTAGATTTATGTAAAAAAGTTGTCAAAAATTATTGTTCCAAAATCGAATTTAAAAAAAAAATCTGAAGAAAGTTCTTTTTACATGAAAATTTCTTTTTACATATTTAAAATGAACAAAAATTCAAATTGAAAATAAGAAGGTTTTCGATTGATTTACTTGCTTTCATAGCTGACCAAAAAGAACACTTTTAAACGAGATTGCTCACAATGCATGCACATAGCAAATGAAGGAGAAAAAAAACAAGTAATTAAAAGTAAGTAAAACCATAGAATAATAAAGCTATGCGTAGCTTTATTATTCTATGGTAAAACAAAAACAAGCAAAGCAGCAAGACGTACATTGTATTTGTACCTTTGCCATTATGTTTTCAGTGCTGTGATGTACGTACATATGTAAATGATATGCATCATCATTATTAAACCGAACAATAATTAAAAAATTATGACTATACTACAAAATTATCATACCGCAAAAATCAAAAATTCTTGTCTTTTATGTTATTCATAAATTTAATGACGAATCGAATGAATCAACTTTCTGTGTAAAAATTATGCTTTTATTTTTTTTTTGCTTTGTTTTTCATTTTAAATTTATTGATCGTGTCGTCGTGTGTTAAATTTTTCTTGTTTTTATTCACGTGTTAAAATCAACTACATACGTGTACATACATACATACATTGTATAAATAATAAAAACAACATATAATTTTTTTGTTTTGTTTCGACAGGTCATATAATAATATGTAAATATATGTTCATAGATATGTTCACTCATAAAAGTAAAAAAATTTTTTATGTTAATTATATTTTTTAAATCTGTCAGATTTTTAACACGAGAAACAAAAAAAAATTAAATAAATCTTAATGATCAGATCAGGTACATACATATACTCACTCGTCGCTTGGTTGGTTTGGTCAGTAAGAAATCTTGATGAGTTGTGAGTTTTAAAAGTTTTTAAATGGTACACAAGATGAATTCTATGTCACTACACCACTACGTATTCTATCAGATGATACAGATTTGTTGTAAAGAAAAAATCTGACTACTAAGAGAGATAAGCAGAAAACAAAAACTGTCGGGTTTGGGTGTTATGAGTGTCAGGATTCAGGCAGGACAGGACATATACCGTAAAAATGAAAAAAATAAAAAAAAAATACAAATTTATTTTGTTGTCACTTAATTAATATTTTTTTACAATATTTATTTACACAAATACAAATCCACTTTATAAAAACATTTTTTTTTTATTAACAAAATACCAAAATATAATTTATTTTTATAAAAAATAGGAAAATAAAAAAATTAATAGAAAAATATAATAAAAATGAAAATTATGTTAAAAAAAAAAATAACGATTCTGCTTAAAAAAAATTACATATACACACACATAATAGTACATTATGATGGATGTTTGGTAATTTTTTATTTTTTTTTTGTTTTTTGTTTAAAAGGTATTTGTTCTTACACTAGTATAAAAATTTTTTGTTGATCTTTTCCAAAATACTGATACAATATAAAATATTGTTACACAAAATCCAAGAGCATTCAATAATACGGATACAGTTAAAATGAATTTCCATGCACCGTCAACTTCACTACAGCTAAGATCTCTGAAAAAAAAAACAAAAAAAAAATGAAAGGAAGAAAATTTACATTTTATTTTTATTTTTTTTTAATAATAAAATACAAAAAATTTTTTATAATTTTTTTTCCATGATAATCGTAATTTCGTATAATGTTACTTACCTGTAATAGAATTCTTGTGGTTCAACACCATTAATTGCATTTTGTGTTAAATTTTTTCTAACATCTGGTGATGATAATGATTGTATTGGTGTATCGATTGTTAATCCAAACATACATGTACATGATGCATTATCGATTAGAATATTTGTCGAAATACATTTTGTTGTTGATGCTGTTATATTATTTAAATGTATTGATGCACATATTAATGCAATAAAACATAATACAGATGCAACTAATGTTAACATATATGAATCATATTTAAGAAATACAAAGCAATTTTCACGTAATTTATGTCGTCTCATACGTTTAAATCCAACGACAATTAAACCCAATATTCCGGCTAATGTAAGCTAAGTAATTGTAATTAAGAAGAAGAAGAAATTAGAAAATAAAAAAATGAAATTAATTTAAAGAAAAACTATAAAAACTTTAAAAGTCTAGCATATAGAGGATGTTTTTTTAAGCGTGATATAACTTGTGGTAGGTATAGCGGTCAAAGTAGGAGACAGTTTAAGGACATTTTACATGACAAATTTATTTAGTTCGCTTTGACAAATCATCATGGAAAAATATACGCTTGAGCAACGTTTGCAAATTCTTGAATTTTATTTTAAAAATCAGTGCTCTGTTCGTCGAACTTATAGAGTATTTCGTGAATTTTATAGTGAACATGATCGACCAAATGAGCAAACCATTCACAGAGTTATTGATAGATTCTGTTCGAATTTTACACTGCATGATACTGTAGCATCAACAAGGCAAAGAACTGTGCGCACTGATTGAAAATATTGTTGGCGTTGATTGCATGCTGATGGCATTATTGAGCCATATTTCTTTAAAATTGATGTTGGAGAACGTGTTACCGTGGGTGAAGCTCATTACCGAAAGATGTTTAATGAATATTTGTTTTCAAATATGCAAAACATTAATCTGGAAGAGATTTGGTTCTATAGCGAAATGGTGCCACGTGCCATACGTCGAGGGAAACTATATTGATATTAAAAACTAAGTTCGATGATCAGATCATTTCACGCAATGGACCCATCAACTGGTCGCCTATACAATATGATTTGACCCGCTTAGACTATTTTCTTTACGTATATGTCAAGTATCTAAAAATTTCACTGAACGAATTCGATTCCTCAGAGCCAGCCGTCGAGCACATTTGCCAGAAATAATTTTCAAATATTAATGTCGTAGAATAATGTCTTCAATAAACAAAAATTTATTGTTCGATTAATACTTTGCGTTTTATTCAATTTTTGAAGTTCTATCACGATTAAAAAAACATCCTTTAGATATAAAATGTATATGTATGTATATGAGAAGATAATTACTGTAATACCACTCCAATATGGATTATCTTGCAGTCTTGTATTTGGTGCCCATAACAGAATCCAAAATCCTATTAATGCTAATAATGTTCCAAATACGATATGAAGAATTAATAATATTTTTGTTAAATATGGATATCTTAAACCTAGAGGATTTTGTGATTTTGGACCTGAAAAGAATAGAAAATTACAAATCACAGAAACGGCTAAGACAAAAATTAAAAAATAATTTATTAAAATTAGTTTTTTTGTGGTTTGTAAAATATCATTTTTTTTTAATATGACAAGGATCGTGTGCAAAAAACCAGAAACATATCCTTTATTATTCTATATTTTTAGGAATTCATGTAATAAGGACTTTGGTTTTTACGTAAAATTTCAAATTCAAACTGCTACCCTGCTATACATACGAGCGTATACAGCATATGGGTAATTCTCAACATTTTTTTTGCCTTTTTTTGTAATGCTTTTAACCTTATAACAATTAACGAACATTATTGCATTTCATTTAATTGATACAAAATGCATTTACATAGTATTTTGTTGTCGTTATGAAATGAGTGCAAAAAAATGTAAAATAAAATAAATGCCCCCTCCCTCCATATGCGTACACAGAATTTCAAGTTCAAATTCGAATTTATAATGCGAGAGAATTTTAAATGAGATTGCATATATGCATTTCCATTGAATTTTGCAATCACTATAATCATCATCATTATAAATTTCTAATGACAGTTATTCAGGGTATGTAACAGATCAAATCATTTTACTATTATTATTATTTTTTTTTTGTAATTTTGTTTGTTTTGAATTAATGTACGTGTGTAATGATTTTATTGAATAAAAAATAGAAAAAAAAAGTCATAATAAAATCAATCATAACGTATGATGATTGAAATTGAACAATTATCAAGTAATAATGTTATGACATTACGATCACTACGCTTAATTTGTGTGCGCTTCTATTGCGCATAACGTTGTCACTTTGTCAGTCATAAATGGTGCACACATTATTATAGTCGTCAGATGGTCGTTATTATATCGTTGTTATTTAAGAACAAAAAAATGCAATTTTTTTTGTTATTTCTGTAATTTTGTAAGAGGGCAAAAAAAAAAAAAAAATTACATTACATACCTTGAAAACTTTTATTAACAACTAACATGCGACTATGTCGTAAACTATTTCGTGTCGGTGTATGACGTCCGGCAATATCATTCCCTTTGATATTTTGTGGTACTGTTGTTGACATATAAACGAGCTAAAAATTTAAAAACGAAAAATAAAAAAAAGAATAACAAAGATAAAAATTAAAATAAATTAATTAAAAAATAATTAAAATTCTATTCACAATAAATATTTGATATTATTAGATTTAATGGACAGTAGAGATTTAAAACTTTATTTAAGTATATAGCTGGTTAATCGAAGATTAATTAATTTTTTCTTAATTAAAATTAATAATTTATTAATGGCGGTAATTAGATAGATTATAAAAGTAAAATAAAAATATATAAAATATGTATACACGATTATTACACTATAGAATTTATTGATTAGATAGAAACAAAGGTGATTATATTTTGAAGGTTGTCCAGATTTACACATTTCGTTACTAAATGTATGTACGTATATGTTACACATGTTGTACGTCTATTTATGTTACATATGTATATGTACATGCGTTCGTTCATCCGTTTTCGGTTACATACTTTCAATTAGAGAATCACATAAAATATATATTTTTTTAAATTAATTAATTAATACAAAACACAGATTATAAAATTTGTTTGATTTTTTTGTTGTTGTTATGTTTTGGTTCGTGTGTGTGTGTGTGTTGAAACAAAAAAAAATTTACATACATAAATTGTGTTGTATTTTCTTCTTCTTCGTGTTCCATCATTCATTAGCTGTTTTGTATATTCGGCTTTGGTTTTTCGTTTTTTTCGTATGCAATTTTCACACTTCATAAAAATTAAATTCCAAAGTTGTATTTTTTTTCTTTAATTTATTAAATCTTTTATATAAAACCTCGAATAATAATTTTGTTAACAGATTAGAGAGATACAGAGATTTAAATTTTTATATATTTTTCCAGTTTTTCTTTAAAAAAAAAAATAAAAAGAAATTTAATAAAATAACAAAAATCTGCAGCTCTCTATCTCTTTTTCCATGATGATTTTAAACCAATGAACCAAAAATAATTTGAAAAATATGCAAGCATTTTTGAAAACATTTAAGCCACTTATTAATCAATGCAAAATTCGAAAAACACGCGAACCTCGAATGTGAATTCCAAAAATGTTTAATTTTATTGTTTTATACACGCGTCTATGGTCTATATCTCGTCTATAAGTTATCTACTTAAGTACATATTTAAAAAGAAGAGTTGTTGCTTACCTGTGACGGCTGATTAATTTCCGTTTCATGCATACTGGTGGTGGTGCTCTTTAAATTGCCGGTCTTACTATTAAAATTGCTATTATTATTATTATAAATACTTGATGAAAAATTTCTTGGTTCCTGATGTTGATGCTCTTGATAATGAAGATGATATACTGGTTGATCGAAATTTTTTGAATATTTTTCGTTATCAATGCATACAGTACTGCAGTAACTACTACTATTATCACTACAGTTTATAATTCGAAGATTTTCAGTTATAATTGTATTTGAATTACAATTGCTTGAAATCAATGATATTCGCGATTTATTGCAACTATTATTATTATTATTATTATTTTCCAATAATCGTGTATTTCCATCACAATCAATATTCGATTTATTATTGAATGCTGCTGTTGCTCCGACTGTAGCTATTGATGATGCTGATGGTGATGTTGTTTTCAATGTTTTCGTCGTTAATAATTGTGCTGTTGGCTTTTCTATCATAGATTCTGCTGCTGATGTAGTTGTAGTAGTTAATTTAATAATCGTTTTATCATTACCACTTTCTACAGTCGAATTCTTTGGGCTATTACTACTACAAACACTACTATTGCTATTATTACTGATGTAATTTTGATTTTGATTATATCCAAAGAACTTTGACTTAGCATCGCTTATAACCGGTTTATTAATTGTGTGTCTGCTGACAAAAACAATGTTTTTCGATTCATCAGTATCATTATTATTATTTATATTATTGCTAATAGCGACAGGTAATTTTTGTTTTGTTGCTGCTGTCGTCATCAATACAGGTAAACCTGCTGTTGCTGCTGCTATTGACGTTTTCGTTGGAGTTAATGCAGCTCCTGTTGATGTTGATGTACCTGTTGTTGTTGTTGCTGCTGCTGCTATTGATCGTGGTGACGATGGGGTCATAGAATTATTGAAGCTGTTTACCTTAAACCTTGAATTATCACTATTTGCAATATTTTGAGTGTAATAATTATTGTTTACGTTACGATTTTGTGCTAATGACGATGATAGTTGTGATGATATTGATGATGATGATGATGACGATGTAGTTTGTAATCTAGGTGGCATTAAATTTAATGAACTTTTTTCAGGTTCATTTATACCATTCATTATGTTCATCATTAAAATATTTTGATTATCATCATTATTGCTATTATTAATATTTGTTATATTTTTGTAATTGGCATTAGAGTTAGAGTTGTAAGAATGATTTTGTGGTGGTGATGACGATGATGATGATGCTGATACTAAAATTAATGCATTTGTATCTAAGTTATCATATGAACTAAGAGGTCGATTACATGTGCATTTTGATTGTTCATCTGGAATCGAATTAATTGTTGAATTCATTCCAATTATTGTTGTTTAATCTATATAAATATGAAGAAAAAAGAAACATTATTAAAACGCAATCACAAACAATTCAATTGAAATTTGAATTTTATTTGAGACAACATTTAATTTTTGGAAGAAAAAAAATTTCATTAGATATTTAGAGCGATAAATTACAATACATACTCGAATGTATGTGAATATTTATGCGGTTCATAAGTTCAATTTAAAATTTAAATTTTCTTTTAACCAACCACATACACGCATACCCAAATATTCAATTAATAATAAAACAAACACCCTATAACTATCGAATTATATCAATCAGTTATATTCAACAGTAATATGCTTAGCATAGTGAAAGGAAAAACAAAAGTAATTATATGGAACAATAAAAAAAAATTCATAAATATTGTCCAATTTAAAAACCTGTCAATACTGAATTTGTTATTTAGAAAGTAGAATTTATTGATGTTGTGTCAGAGTAGTGTTGATATTATAAAAAGAATGTATGCTGCAGCAGCATGGCATAAAATAATTATAATTTGAGCTTAAGCTTAAAATTGAATTTTTAAATCGTCTACATATATGGCCGCACATACATGACTCATAAAAATAAGTTATTGTACATATGTATGTGTGTATGTATAGTTTTATAATTTGTGACAGTTAGTTAATGTTTTTCTATTACATTAAAATAATATACTGTGTAAAGTAATGATATACTCGTATACAGAGGAGAAAGAAAAAAACCACCTTTAATAGGAAATGACGTAACATTAAAAAAACCATTATTTCAAAATTACCAGAAAATTATCATCTAGCATTTAGCTAACTAAATAATATTCACTTATTAGATAGAGAGGAGTACATAGGTGAGCGCTCAAGCACACTCTAATTAACAATTAGTTTTTATTTTTATTTCACTTTTTTTTTTTAGATGAAAGATAAATCAGTTATGCATTTTAAATCGTTTTAAATTCAGATAAATCGAATGATTGGACACTTTGATTTGAATGTAAGATTGTTTATAACGGACACGTTAACGTAAATGTTGTTTATAAGATGATGTTTTCAAGAAAATAAATTTCCATTCATTCCCAAAACGAGAATGGAAAGACAAAAAAAAAAAATCAGAAAAATATACAGTCATCATTATATAATATAATGTGTACAATAAACTGATGATTACTACGAATAAAAAATTGATGGTGGATGGGATGGCGGATACCTGTTTCAATGTGGTTAGAAAATTTTTCTTTTCATATCTTTTATTTTTTTTCTGATTTTTTTCTTTTTCTTTCATTTAAAATATTTTTTTAAGGCGATTATTCAAAACGATAAAACTCCTACATATGTAAGATAAAAAAAAAATATTTTCTTTTTTTTTCTGATGGAAACAAATATGATTAGCCTACACATCATATCTATATAATACAGATACACGTAAATTGTGCATACATATACTTATGTGTACAGATGAATAATAAGATGTAGTATTATTTCTATTTTTTTGGGTAATAATTTGATTAATAGAAACAAAACGAAATAGGAAGTTATTGTCACATTCAGTAAATATTACTACAATTACACCATCATATCATTTAGTTTTTGGCTTGAAGAGTGTGCAGTGTGTTGTGTGTATACTGTGTGTAATTGTGTCTTAAAAACTGAATTTATGAAATGATCATTAGATTTGATTTGGTATTGTGATCATATTTATCTGTACATCATGTAACGTGGTTTAGACATATTATGATGGTGTGGTGGTGTGTCTTTATAAGTATTATCAAACTTTTATTTTCATTATAAATTTACGTTACAGGTTTTAAATATTAAAAGTAAAATTTTTACATTAAATATGTACTTCTAGTTATGTATATGTGCTATGTATACGCATGTACATTATATTTGTAAATAATAAAATACTTTGAATCATTAATCTTTGTTTACTTTCATTTATATGTCGTGTTTCCTATAATTGCAGTTTGCATATACTTACATACACAGATACTTTGTATAACGTGGTATAACTTCATGGAAATAATAAAATATGTATACATTAAAAAAAACTTTGGAGATTTCCGGATATATTAATATTTAAGGAAAATATTTGAAAATTCAAACAAAAAATATATATATATGTATATATTTTCTCATGAATTTATGGTCTATTATAGAGTGGTTATGATAATTTTGTCTAAATAATGTTAAGATATATGGACATACAGTATGAGTCTTCTATTAGAAAATTAATCCTAAATAGTCACAAAATTTTATTTACAATTTTCAAATTATATACTTGAACGAATTGAAAATGCATTACATTACGTGTGTTAAATTACATTACACTGTGTCTATACTAGTAGCAATATGGTTGGTAATTGCAATCAGTATAAATATTGAAATTAACTATAATGTAGACACTGCATTTCCGGTAATTTTTTTTTTGGATGCGACAATATTGCTTCTGCTTTCGAGGGAAATATTGCATCTACAACATATTGCGGCAATAATTTCAACATGAAATTTTTAGAAAATGTCGCCAAAGCATTGAATCTGTGTTCATATTTTGTAAAATGAATATTTCTTCCATAAATATGTCCACTACAGCAATATATGTTATGACAAATAATATTGCCAATTGTTATGTTGTCCTTATATTGTTAGTATAGACGCAGGATTATGTTGTTGAAGAAATTGTCAATATTTGTACATTATAAATGAATCATGGTTTTGTGTATAATCGATATTTGAAAATTTTGAGAGTTTTTTGTGTAAGAAGACCTCATTACCAAAGTTCATATGTATATGGTGGTTGCGTGTTGATAGCTATCTACAAGGATGTGGAAGATACTACAGGGCTTTAAAGTGGTCAACTAAGGCTGGTAATATTTTTTTATTTTTTTTTATTGGTAATATTTCTTCGAAAATAATCGTCTATAACGCTGATGTACCATTAATTATAGTTTTTAGAAAGTGATCATGTAAAGCTGATATGGCATACTGGTTATATTTCTTTGATCGAAATGTGCCTAGATGATAGAAGTGGACAGATTTATATTTTTATTAAATGTATGTATGTATGTAAGGAGACATAAAATAAAATATCCAATTGCATACTAGCCTTAGATATCAAGTGAATAAATGGGTGCGTTCAGTTCCACGCAGCGGTGTAAAATTTTCCATCGCTGCAATAATTTCTCTTACTGAACGGCTTCGCTGCATAATCGCTACTTTGCAGCGATGTAAATATTTTGCAGCTGAAAAAAAGTTCGCTTTAAAAGTCATCGTAAACAAATTTTGACATATTTAATGTTAGAACAACAGATAAAGCCAACTATCAACTGTTTGCAGCGGGTTTTTCCGCTGTAAACAGTTCAGTAAATTGTATACAGCGATTATCTAAATATCGCTGCATTTTCATCGCTGACTTGCATCGCTGCATTGAACTGAACGCACCCAATGTATAACCATAAATATTCAGCGAAGCGGGTACTTGCAGCTAATATACGAAACATAAAGAATTTAAAATATATTTCAGGGGATTCATTAAATCATAACACGACTTAAAATTCTATCAGCATTCATATTTCATGGTATTCCGATTGATGAACTTATTGTTGATGTTTACAATATTAAACAATTAAAAATTCAATTTATCGTTGACTGATATATGTACATATGTACTTTTTATAAATTTATTTATATTATCATATTGCCATTGGTATATAGAACATACATACATGATTGTATATACATATGTATATGCAAAATATATTGCAATTTGCATTATACATTTTCCAGAAGGAGTGT
Organism: Villa cingulata; assembly: GCA_951394055.1. Taxonomy (NCBI): domain Eukaryota; kingdom Metazoa; phylum Arthropoda; class Insecta; order Diptera; family Bombyliidae; genus Villa; species Villa cingulata. The sequence goes on from OX596025.1 coordinate 18,034,869, forward strand.
ACGTTATGTACGTATACATACTGATAGATAGTTTGAAATTTATTTGTGCCTTTCGTTTGATGCAATGCATGAATGTACACACTGCATGATGAATAAGTAAATAAAAAGAAAATATAAAAAAAGAAATATTTTTTAAAGTTATTGTTTTCTTGTATATAAAAACGACAAAACAAGACACGACTATACAATTTAATTGAAATTCCAAATTTTCATTCAGTTTTTTGACCTATTAATATCTTTACAATTGTTTTGTTTTTCTTGCATACTACAAAGCTATTATATACTGGATGTGTGTTTGCACCTCCTACATTATTTACATTATCAGAATGCATCCATCATACGATCACATAATCATGTATTCATATAGCATCATATATATCACCGTTCACTGTTGTACATCATAAACAATGATTTTCGAAATCAATCTCATTCTCTCATAAGATAAATTGTTTTAAATTTGTAAAAAGAATTATTTGTACATAATCTGAATCTATACAACGTAAATATAAACATACATATATACATGTGAATCTATAGGTTATGGAATTAACATTTTTTTTTTTTTTTTTAATTTCATTTCTTTCGTTCGTTAACTGAAAATTATTTTAAAAAGATTATGTAGGGCTAGATCGATATTATGTTTTCTTTTTAAGGATATTTTACATTCTAAAAAAAATAAAAAGGAGATTTTTAATATATATAATCACGTTTTCTATATGCCCAAATTCCAAATCATATTTCAAATCCTTTTTGTTATGATGAGAAAATAAATAATAAAGGTTTTGTAGCAGGAAATTTAAAAAGATTAAAGAAAATAAAATTCATATTACAAAACTATATAAAACCGATCATACAGATATGATCATAGAAACAGTTTGGAATTTTATTTAAAAAAAAAAATTTGTTTTTATGCATCAACATCAATTATATTTAAAATTTCACAACCACGTATATATGTATACCTACATGTTCAATATAATGAATCTGTAATCATTTGACCCTGCTTAAATTCCAGATTATATGTATACAATGTAAAGGTATGTCTTTATTTTAAGAATTTTTCAAATCAAATAAAAAAAAATCCTGATTTGATCATATAATAATAAATACCGATGATTCTGTAAAAGAATTTTGTGTATAATGAATCAGCATAAATTGATTAAAATATACTTATATGATTTCAAAGTCATTGTATATATTCCTACAGATAATCTACAGATAGTATTTTGGATATGTAATTAAATGTAATTTTATTTATTTAAATGCATAGTCATTATCAATGAAAAAGTACATATTCCTAATAATAATAAAATAATAAAATTCAATACTTCTAACAATAAAACTGTTGATTAGTATATAGGCATAATACGGTAACGTTACCAGTTTAGATTTAAATTTTTAATTTTTTTTTTTTTCTAATCTACAGTTTATGAGCTATTGGAGCTATATAATAAATGAAGTACATAATCATAAGAATGAGTAAGCTCTACATATACATAGGCGTGCAAATATTATGTGAATGATTTTTCACGAAAAAAAAATACGTAATCATTTTACTGACGTAAATACACACACTTCTATGCTGACAGTCGTATTTGTTCTTACACCAGATGAGACGAAACTTTAAAGTTGGTATGCTGACAGTCGTATTTTACCATCAAAATCAAATCTAGCTAGATTCGATATACATATTTACAACAACAGCCGTATGCTGAGAGTCGTATTTGTAGTCGTTTTATTGTCACATCTTTAAATAATGATTCACCGCCGACAAAATGGGAAAATATAATTTGCCATCATGTGATAGAAACACCTTCACCTCAACTAGTAAAATCAAATACACTGTAATGAAAACACAGTATTTTCTATTTAAAAAACAGTTTATACAGTTTTCTCTCATGCTTAAAATATGATATCAAAATGTATTAAAAAATCAACAATATGCGATCATGATAGTTTCTCTCTTTAGCGATGTCTGCATTACTTTACTTTACATTAAACAACAGAAATCGTCATATCGAGGTTTATTAATTATATTAAGTTTTCACTGTATACGTTTTACAGCACTTTTATTATTTTTCGAAAAATTATTTTTGTTCCATAACTTTTTCACGACTCTGTATTTATATGTTTAAGATTTGAATTGATTTTAAAACGTTTTCTAATTGGAAATAAAATCTTGCCTACACACATAATTTCATAAATTATATGCATATGTATATTATAAAGATACACATATACGAGATGTATATATTAGGCATAAATATATAATTATTATGTACATTAAATGTATGTAGACGTATTCGTAGACTATTTATAGAGCCCCTGGCCTTGAATTATTGATGTCAATACAACGAACAGTATGTATTCATATTCATACATAAATATATCTAAATATATATACATATGTATGATTATATGTGGATTACAGGTACGATAAACTTTACCAATTAATTATGAATATGAAAAAAAAATTTTTAAATCATTAAAATAAATGATTAATATGATGCTTAAATAATTGCTCACAAAAAAATATGGTTTTTTACTAAATAATTTCCCTCTAACTCTAACAACTAATACTTATGTTCTCATTCAAAATTAAAAATATTATTTCTTAGGAAATTTATGATGTATGTATATAGTACTGTACTGGGGTACTACCAAATGTGGCTATATTAAAAGACTATATTTTAAAGTATTTCATAGTAATTAAATTTTTGTATGTAAATTTACACACATTATTTGTATATTAATTTGATTATAATTATGATTAATTTTAAATTTTAATAAGAACTTAATTTTGTTCTTAGTATAATCAATTTGAAACAATTTGTTAGAAAAACACATTTCTTTAATTTGTTTTTTTCTAATTTTCAGGGTTTGATGTTTCATTTATCAACAATAATGGTCTTCCTCTTTTACGAGAGAATTTACAATTCCAACATATTTTTTATTTTTATTTTAAGCGAGGACAGGTAATCCTGCCTCCACTTAACCCACACTACGACCCATCCGGGCTAAGATTTAATTCCAACAGATATGATTACCTCCCAATCAGAGACACAATTGGAACTCCAACAAGCCCATAAAACCTAACATCTTTCTGTAATTTGTTGGTCATATTTTTTCTTAGACAATTGATTTCTTTTTTTTCCACTTTATAGCCACAAAAAAATGAAATGAAATTTCAAATAAATTTTAATTGAAAATTTTAAAATTATTTCATTATTTCGTTATATTTATTTATTTACTCGCATTTCTATGAAATAATTAAACTCTCCTCGATTCGATACTATATGGCTTCCACTGTATAGTATTATTAAACTTGATTTCATCCTATAATATTGAAATCTGTTTATTTTTTTTTCATTCTCTGTGCGATTTAAAATAAATTTCGCTTGAATTCACTCATTGATTCGATACAGAAGGAAGGTATATATGCAGTATATATGGATGCCATCATGTCAACGCGTTTTTACATTAATATAAGTACGGTTTTTGAATTAATGACCGTAACGTTGTAATCAAGATTCAATATTCCGTGTCATATAATTGTTTTTGAATCAAAATAAAAACCAAAAGAAAGAAAAATTATAAAAATTTTTTTTGAATGGCGTATTACATTGGTAATTTTTTTAAATTCATTTTAAAATCCCAAAATAATGTGAAAATAAACTGCGATGTTATTGACTTTTATTTTTTGTATGATTTCTTTTCCAAATGCTCAGGAAAAATCAATTCAAATTCACAATTTCTCATTAATTTTCAAATTATAATATTGGAATGGAATCGATAACTATACAATGCACTTATGTATACGAGTATGTAGTTAGAAATAAATCAAATATGTACATACTTATTTTTCATTGGTTTTTACGTTTTTAGACCGTTATAAATATTTTATTATTTATATACACCTACGTATTCTATATACGTGATCCCGAAATAATTATCTTCAATATTAAACCATTTCTCTGCGCGAGAAATAATTTACACGTCTTTTATTTTTCTTATTATAAATTTTTATTTTTAAATTTTTATTAAATTTTTTTTTTTTTTTAAATTAAAAATTTTCATTCCCAAAAAAAAACAAGAGATTCTTCTAAAAATGAAATTTACACTTTCATAAAAAGTAATTATTTGTCTAAATACCTACACATAATTTTTCTCACATTATTTATTATAATTGCAATATTTCTATTATTATTTTATTCTACACATATAAGTACATACATACACACGTTGTATTTACGAATACATTGTTACTGTACTCTCTGTTCTGTACACATTTTGAATGACCTCCAAAATATAGAGCAAATTTTATAAATAAACAAAAAAAGTCAAATAACACATTATTTTATTTTCAAATATTATAATCACACTTCTCATTACAACACTTACTCGTACATACATAAATATGTATGCATGATGCCTAGGTGTATACTTACTATGTGGATGAATATAATATGAATACATATACCTTCATTTAGGCTGAATTTTATCTCACGTCTTTTAACAACAACACCGCACCACTATTATCTTTTCAAATTTAAAAAAATGTTCATGAAAATTTTTAATTAAACGATATGCGTGCGTGTATATATAAAAGCGCAAATATATTTTGCTATGTTGTTGTATACGTTGTTCTTTTGGTTTTTATATTTTGTAAATGCGATAATTTGTTATAAATTCTTTTTGAAAAAAGAGAAATTTCGATGAAAAATTAAAATTTTTTACAATATTTACTATACATATATACGAGTATATAATATGCACAATATCCGATATATTATTTATTTTTAATTTTTTGGCACATATCCTAAGCTGCTATGATAAACAAAATTAGAAGTGGTAGTGGAACGGAAGAAAATATTTTCTTTCTGTTGATAGAGGTGAGGTGAGGTATACGACCGTGCATACCTCTACTCTATACTTAATGAGTTTACCACCTTTGTAAATGGCGCTTAAAATGTTTTGTGTATTTTCTTTTTGTATATGATCGAAGAAAAAGTTTCTCTTCTTATACATACCATACCATGATACATGTTGTACATACATGATCATGAAATCGTGATACATACCGGATCATCCATACATTTATTCGCATATATACGTACATATGTAAGATATCAACATATGTTTAATAAAAAAAAAAATAAATAAAAAAAATAATAATTAAATAATAAATACACAAACATATACATACATAGGTAGAGAAACATATATGAGAAAAAATAAAACACATGCACATTGTACATGAAATTATTAAATAGAAATTATGTACATAGGTAGATTTATATATGTATAGGTGTGACGTGTTTTTCTCTTATTATTATTATTTTTTTTTCAACAAACAATATCTACAATTATTATTGTTATGTTTATATTTAATTGTAATAAAATGTAAGTACACATTAATTAACAATGTGGAATTTAATAATATGTGATCAAATTAGTACTACTTGGTACTACGTACTACACACTTTTTTTTTTGAAACCCATAAACATCACTATAGAAGCAATGTTTTTTTTCTGATTCCCTCAAAAATTTACAAATTACGATTATATGTGCTTTCAGTATTCTTTGGCAAATCACCTCACCATACATGGAAAATACTTAAGCCAAATAATAATTTATATTGTAAAGAAATTTTGTAAATTAGTCTTTAGATCAATAATTTGAAGAGAGTCCATTACTTCATATAGAAAAATCATTTTCATAATTGTCTACTAGCTGACAACAAGTGACACAAAGCATTATTAGATCATTAAATCCGTATAATCCTAAACCCCATCATATCATATGTAAAGAAATAGTTTATTTCTCTACCAACAACCCACTGGTTCACATCACAATCCACATTAAGCCGATGTAGATGCGCACACATGATATAGTAATGTGTGTAATGTAATAAAATCATTTCAATCAAGTGAAGATCTTGGCCCATTTTAGTCTGTGCTGCAGACCATCGAAGAAAAATAAGAAGATGATGAAACATTTTCATCTTCTTGTATATTTGCCACTTTAAGATCATGCCATATAGTAACTTCAATAATGGACCATATTGAACCATTTTTTTAGGGATTATAATAAATCATTTATTTTGTTTTTATAAACCGAAAGTAAATACTCAACGAATGCAACCTTAAAAGAAAACTAACATTATTTTATTCGTGTTATTGGCACCGAATTCTTCTTTTTCTTCTTCCGATGGCGCTACATTCCAATTCGAGCCCTGACCCCGAATTAGTGCAGGTTTATTTATAAGAAAGATGTCAAAATTTTATACTCTAGAATTGAAGTTTCTTTTCAAACAATCTAAAGACGTTTCATTTACGTTAAATCAATATTTCAAATGAACAAAAATTTATATTGGTATCTTATCTACTTATCATGATGTTTTTCTCTTCGGAATTTGAATAGCATCAGTCTAAACTTATACATACCTTGTTATAGCTCTCATTTGATCACCCTTTTTTTTATTATATAAATTTAAAGTAACAAACAAGAGAAAGATAAGCTAAAAACAGTACACAGTACACAAAATATGTAATAATAATAATAATAGCAAAATAATAGAATGAATTTCTTTTCAAATATTTTTTAATTACAGCACAATATTTATATGTATGTATATATGTGAGCCTGTATGTACTTCTAATCTATATTATTAAAGTGTAGGTATGTTTTTTGTTTTGTACATAAATACATAACGTAATGTACACATCCATGTACGTGTGTAATATAATTTTAATTTTAATGAATTTTTTTTACTTTCCAGATTTTTATTTTATTTTTTATATTCAGTACTGATGAATTATTATAGTTGATGAATTATAAAAAAAATGTAAAAACATTATTTTTTAGTACTATAACATAAATATATATACATGTAAATGTATTAAATGGATTTATTCTTTTATGCTCCAATTAATTTATTGATACCAGGTACATACTGATTTATCTACACAATAAATTACATGAATTTACATTATATGAAGTTACTATTTATATATGTATGTACATAAAATATAATTACTTTAAAAACGACTCTGTGTATTCAATATTCTTAATGCATATATGGTACATAAGAAGTACCTATAATAATTTATTAAAAAACAAGTTCAGTGTTTAATTTTTCAGATTTTTTCTTCTTCTCTCTTCTAAAGTAATTCTTATATAAATGTATATTGATGTTCGTTTCTTATTTTTCTTATTTTTTGCGATTATTATTCTTTTTTTTTTCAATTTAACGATCGATATTACAGGTATAGCGAAAACAGATAGGGCGGAATGCATAATGCACTAATTTGACATACGCAGAAGAAAATATATGTACTTACACATTTACAAAATTAAAAATATTACTCTAGCTAGAGTCTAGAGTGTAGAAATAATCTAAGCATCTTCAGTTCAACCTTCAACTAACAATGCATGTGCGCAGAACAAATAAAACGTGTTGCGCGTAATGAAGATTTCTAGCAGAAAGTATATAAGAGAAGAACGTGGCGAAGCTTAACACTTTTCTTAAGATCAAAATTTTTCTATCCTTAAATCTGAAGGCCCAGTGTACGCCTTTCACGCTTTTCATGCCTTGCATCCGTTGAGATATGTAAAGCACGAAAAATGAACTACATTAAAAGATTTGTAATAAATTCCAATGATGACGCATGACAAGCGTATGAAGTCGACAAAGCATAGAAGTTGGTTAACTTTTAACTTTTCAGAAGGCAAAGCAAAGAAGTAAAAAGAAGAAATAATTAAACTAATGTTTCTATAACGCGTACAATGGCCATACAAAAACAATTCTATCCGGCAAATTATGAAAAATTTTTAAGGTGTGAAAAGTGTGAATAAGTTTTTCTTGTACATTGGGCCTTCAGCTTAAGATCAAATCATATCCGCATACAAACATATATGATAACATGCGCAAATATTCGCCATCTGTTTTGGTGAGCATTACATATAATTATTTGATTCTATTGAATTATTTTTTAAAAATATGTATTGTAATTAAAATGAAAATATTTTTTTTTCCACGTGCTTCAAAGTACATACACACATGCATACATATATCTTGGATATAGATTTTTAAGATTATTAAAGTTTAATAATACCTTAGATTGTAATAGATAATTGTTAATAGCATATATTACATACCTTATATATGTCAGGTACATACAAAATTGATGTAAGTGCATATGTAAATTGATGTTCAAAAAATATTAAAAAAAAAAAAATAAAATAAAATGAAATAAATATGTAAATTACAGTATTTAAATATTATAATATATAATGCACTAATTATTAATTAATAAAATCAGTTTTGATTATTAAAACGATTTGTTATTATATCTTACTTAATATACTCATATACTAGTACATAATATTTAAATTTTTTTTTTTAAATTTTGAATAATAATAAAAGCAAAAAAATCATATTAAATATTCGTTATCTTTTACCACACAAACAATAATAATTTTAAATACTCGTAAATGTATAGTTGAATAAATGAAAAATTTCTCTTATTTTTATTATAATTTGATTATTATTATTATTATTGTGTATTTTATAGGTAAGTATAGTATACATACCTATGTATGCACAATGCACATATGTAATGTATCTATAAGATTACAATAACCTATAACACATAACACGTTCACAAAATCAAATGAAAAACGTTTTTTTTTTTGTTTTGTTTTGTTTTAAGAAAATATAAATAAATAAACAAATTGGAAAAAAGAAATATGTAAATTTTTTTTCCCTATGTAAAGGTATTTATAAATTATAATTTTATTTTGGAAAACACAAAAAAATATATACTACGAGTATTATAAAGTTAAATATGTAATATAGCAGTTACGGCTACTAATATATGAATTACATATAAAAGTGATAATAAATGTAAACGGATAAATAATAGACGTTATTAGTAAAAAGAAGTGGCTATACAAATATACACACGAAACTCCGGAAAATACTGAACGTGAACTGAACTGAAGTCTGAAGTATGTACTTATTTACTGTTTGGTTAAAAATTTTTAGAGTTATAGTTGGTGTTGCTGTTGGATAAAAGTAAAATGGTGATGATGAGTGATGAAGCATTGACTTGGAACCTATTATACCTCTGCCTCTACTCTCTATATACATGTATCACGTTCACGTATGTATGGTTTTGTGTTTTTATAATAAAATAATAACAGAGACGAATATCAACTAACAATAATTCAACAGATATAAAAAAATATAATGTTAATGTACTTACATACATACATGTACATGAATATAGTAATATTTTTCAAAATAAAATGTATCTTATATTACCTCGCACTATATTACCAATATTACCACGCTACACTATATAATATACATAATAAAAAATGATCATATAGTTGATTTTGGTCTTTCGGTATTTAAATAGTAGGAAGGTAGTTATAATGTGGTTACAATATTATATTATCTACATAGGCTACAGGTAACTAAGTAACTGAGAGATTATCCATATACAAATACAATACAGCGTATAGGTAGTATAATAATCGCCAAAACAGATGGCGAAATTTTGCACATGTTTTATAGAACAAGAAAAACTTATTCACACTTTATACACCTTTTACATATTACAAACTTTTCATCCTTTGCCGGATAGAATTGTTTTTGTATGGTCCAATGTACGATTTACAGAAACTTCAGTCAAACTATTTCTTTTTCTTATTTTCATGCTCTGCCTTCTGAAAAGTTAAAAGTTAACCAACTTGCGTTGTCGATTTCGTACACTTTCCATGCGTCATCATTGGAATTTATTACATACATACATATATTTTAATGTAGTTCAATTTTCGTGCTTTACACACTTCAACTGATACAAGGCGTGTAAAACGTTAAAGGCGTACACTGGGCCTTCAGCTTTAAGGATAGAAAAATTTTGATCTTAAGAAAAATATGTAGTTCCGCTTAATTTCTACTAGAAATCTTCACTCGAGCATATGTACTATGCAACACGTTTTAATTGTTCTGCGCATATGCATTGTTTTGTTAGTTAAACTGAAGGTGCTTAGATTATTTCTATACACTCTAAAGAGTCTAGCCTAGAGTATTATTTTTAATTCTGTGAATGTGTAAGTAACTTTTGTTCTGCGCATGTGAATTTAGTATATTATGCATTCGCCATCTGTTTTGGTTATATCTATACTTACATCTACAATATATGTATGTATATTGGAAATCGGTTATAAAAATTATACATGCATACATTAATCCTATACTCTATAGCATAAACGTTAATCTTTTCGGCTTGATCATCATATCATATCTATTACGTATAGTGGTATTATAGTATATCATACTATATCTATTCAACAACCTATACGAGTTATCATACATGTATGTAATGATCCAAGAGAAATTAAAAATTATTTTTCTTATATTTTTTTATTGTCTTAGCAGTTATTTTTGTATTTATGCATTTTTTTATTCATTTAATATTTAATCTTTACATTTTAATATATCTAATAAATTTTTTTTATTTTATTTGCTGTAAATTGAAATTTTATATAGTATATATCTAGAAATATATATGTATACAACAAATAACACATCCATATATAGCTATATATAAGCATATATATCTACAACCAATGACTATACGACTAATCGTATTATATGAATATCTACACGTATCACAGTCAGATTAAATAGATATTCATAATTCTATACAATTTTATGTTTCACATTTACACATAACATCTAATAACTAGCTACATATACATACTTGTATATATGAAAGTATTTAAAAATGTACATTACATATCATAGATGATGTACATAAAATATTAAAAACGTAACGCTCCACTACATCATCACGTTACAAACGATTGAAAATTCCGATTCGATGCTCAATCCATATTCATGAATACACATACATATGTAATATGAAAATTCATATTAAAACATAACACATGAAAATGTAATACAATATGAGTATGTTGTGTGTGTATCATATACACACTCGTATCTCGTACATGAACATCGAATATAATATGTATCTTGCTTCTTGCATACCTTGACAAAAAAAAAATAATTTTTCTGTTGTACACCTTATATAAATAAATATTCAATTTTTCGTTTAACCGCCGCTCATAGAAAAAAAAAATCAAATGAAAATAGATAGAAAGAAAGAAATGAAATGAAAATAATATAGAAAACTTATTATAATCCTAAATATGCATGTGTAAATTATTTTTACTATCAATTCATGCATGTGCATATAATATGTATGTATAATGCAGTTATTTTCATATTTTTATCTAATAGTAGCACAAAGTTTTTGAATTCAAAATTTGCATATTATGTACATACATTAATCTTTTATTATGTATGTGTAGCTGTAGATTTTTAATATTTGAATCTACAATATAAATATGTATGTATAACATTTATTTAGCAATACATATTTAATATTATCTAAGTACTCTATACTCTATTACTATTTTGAAAACTGAATGAATTTGAAAATTGAATCAAATCGAATACATTCAAAAATCTCAACTATTTTAATGTAATTTAAATGATCGACGTCGTTGTTGCGGTCATTATCATTATACATACACTCCCTTTAAAATGAGAATGAGTTATAAATAGATATTCAAAGGTATGTATAGTATATAATCGTATCTACACATATATATAGTTGGTCCGCCAAAAAGCCCTGGCGGGTCGTGGTGTGGGCAGGAGGGAGGCAGTTGCACTGACATCTCTCCTAAATAAATAATAATAATAATATACTTAGCATGTGGATGCCCTTTTTATCAGATATACTCATTATACTCATATCATACTCATACATCGAACATCGACATGAAGATTTGAGAAGAGAAGAATGCTGAGCATCTTTCTTATACAATCCATACGTCCAATGTGCATATGATGACCTGTTCTGCCCATCTCAGATTTAACGACTTTATAATTATTATTCTTTCGCTCATTCGTTTTTAGCTAACCTCTCTGAACTGCATACAAAAATGGTTCTAATTATATGTAATGCTTTTACACTCTAGACTTGGTGGTTTTGTCTTCTTAACTATCTCTAGTCTCTACTTAATGCTAGAGACACATACAATTGGTTAACTAAACCGTTTAGTTTGTAACTAATTCGAAACCAATTGCATGACACACTGCTTTTTAGTTTAGTTATCTTTTTACTTTGGTTATCTTTGACATTTGAAGTTGAAATTTTGTTTATGTGTTGTCAATCGTATTATTTGTACAGTTAGTGACCAAATTAAAAGGACACGTATAAAAAACATAGTTTTTATTAACATAATTACTTTTTTTTAAAATTATTTGAATTATGTAAATAAAATTAATTTAGCAAAAAGCAAGTAATGTGTGAATATTAAATAAGAATAAAAAAAAAATATATTTTATTGTATAATAATGTAACACAAATTTTTTCAACAGCCTGTAGTTTTTGATATTTCAAATTTTTTAGCTATAGAAGGAAAACTTTCACCTCTTATCCGATAATTTACTACTAATTCACGCAATTGTATACCAATTTCTTTTCTACTCGACATTCTGTTAAAATTAATATTAAAACAAAAATAAAATAAATATTTTTAATATAATTTATACAATTTAATTTTTTTTTCGTTCTTTTTTAATATTTACGCATTATTAGCTTTCTACTAAATTAATTTTATGTAATTCAAATAATTTAAAGAAAAGTGATGTTGTTACTAAAAGCTATGTTTTTTATATGTGTCCTTTTAATTTAGTCACTAACTGTGTATATTATACAATAACCAGAATTTCAATATAAACAATGATATGTTTGACACGAAGTTCGATGGTTCGATCCGTGTTCGCCATACTGTTCGATGGTTTGACGTTAGTTAACCAGCGTTACCAATTTAGCTACGCGGTAGCTAGATTTAGCTACCAAAGGACAGTTACAGCTACGAAAATTTTTGTTTAGCTACCGGTAGCAATTTAGCTACCAATACAATTTTTCAGCTACCAAGTGGTAGCTAGAAATGTATTTGGCTAGTAAAAATAATTTAATACAATATAAGCATTTTTTAAAACCATTTTAAAATTCAAATATCGAAATTTTCAAAAAATTTTGAAAAACGTAGTAGAAAGTTTTTAGCAGTATAGTATAGTAAATTTATTCAGATATAAAACTCTTGTTGTGAAGCTAAGTAAGTATAGTAATTAAATTATGTGTTGAAAAAAAAAGAAAAAGAAAATGATTTTGAGTTTGAGCTGAAGGAAATTAAGATAACCTAAATGAGTTAATATCTCTTCCTCATTCTAATTTTGACATAGAAAGAATATTTAGTACAATGAATATTGCGAAGAACAAAATAAGAAATAAAATGAAACTTAAAACATTGGACTCGATTTTATCAATTAAACTTGGTTTGCAAAGACATAATAAATGTTGTAAAGAATACGACTTAACAGAAAATGTTATTCGCAAAATAGGAAATATATGAAAAATAGGAAATATAAATGAAATATTGTCAATAATTAATAGAAAAGACTGAAATATATCTATATTTTTAAAGTTTTCAATTGATATTCAGTTCCTTTACTTTATTCATTTGATTTTTTTTTTATAAAATGTTAAAATGTTTTTTGTTCTGGGCCCTATTGCACCAACCACTTATCACTTATTACTTATCAACTTATCAAAAATAATGCAACACAAACTTATAGAATTTTTTGATAAGTTGATAAGTAATAAGTGATAAGTGGGTTGGTGCAATAGGGCCCAGGTATTATGAATTAAAAAAATGAAACAAAATAAAAATATAACGTCAACATAAAGTTATCTAAAAAAAAAATTCCTATTTGTTTTGTTTACAACTTCTTGTCTCTGAGTTAACTCGTAGTTATTTTTATATTTTTTTAATATTTTTGTATTTTAATATGTAAAAGCACATTAAATAATACACAAAATAATAAACACATAATATAGATAATAGAATGTGTATTGTGCTGAATCGTGCCTGAATATATTATACTTGTTGAAATGTTGAAATCTTTGAAAAAAAAAAAACCAAAATACAATGTGATACAATGTATGCATGGTAGTATATACAATGTAACATACCTATGTACTTACATAATATGAATACCTATCCAATAACTATACATCTATACATATATACTACAATGATCAAAAAATAAGACCAATTTTATTTTTTTTTTAAATTCTTTATTTATTCTTTCAAATCTATTTCGTCGCCTTCAAAGTTATTCCCGCCCAATGTTTTTTCTAATCCTCGAAACAGTCAGAAAAGTCATTTTTCGGAATTGCCTTCAATTGACGCAGCGATTCACGTTTAATCTCCTCAATCGAGTCAAAACGATGTCCCCGGAATGAATGTCTTTTGAGTTAATTAAACAGCCAGAAGTCACACGGTGCGAATACGGTGGTTGTGAAACGGCGTCTTTTTGCGAATAGCTTCATAACACTCAAGTAATATTCCTTGTTAACAGTTAAGCCCGGCGGAAGAAATTCTGAATAATAATCTGAAATTCTGAAAATACGTTATTCGAAGAAAACTGTCAACAAAATCTTGATTTTTGAACGACCTTGATGTGATATTTTTTGTGGTCTTGCTTCACCTTTGGCACGATATTGGCTCTATTGATCGGTTGTTTCTGGATCGTTGGCATAGATCCATGTCTCATTTCTCGTAACATTCTGAATGTTTCTGCACAAGAAATTTCATTCCAAAGATGCAAAATTTAATGCAACTTCTTTCCTCATTAAAATCCTGACATTATAAAAATCGCCGCAATCATTTTTTAATGTTCACAAAAACGAGCGTTACTTGCAAACTAACAAAACTAATGAATATATCTATTGATATGAAATTTGACACAGATTTCTCTCACACACAGTGCTACCTAAAAGTTTCGTCAAATCGATAAACCCGCGAAATTTTAATTGAAAATTGGTCTTAGTTTTTGATCATAGTAGTATTTATAAGAAATTATACAATTACACATTTTATATATTTTTCTTCGACTTAATAAAATTATTATAGTATGCACATGAGATGAGAAATTGAATTTTCTTGTTGGTTTTTTTTTTCTATGTTCTCATTATTATTACATTTTTTTTTTGTAAAAAAAATTTGTATGTAGGTATGTAAATCATAGAGCATTGCATGTATTTATGTAATGTGTTAAACAGGTGCATGGTTTGTTCATTTACTATTTTTCTTTTTTTATCAAATAAATAGAAAAAAAAAATTCAACATAAAAGTAAAATGTTAGACTATCTCACATTTATTCAGATTCAGATATAGATTTAGATATTAAAGACTCTGAAACTAAGTAGATAATGTATGTATGTATGTATGTGTAAAAATTACAAAATTATATTAAGTATGTGTACTTGTAATTGTAACGATTAAAATACCGTGAATAATGTATGTATGTATGTATGTGTAAAAATTACAAAATTATATTAAGTATGTGTACTTGTAATTGTAACGATTAAAATACCGTGAAGGTCATTATCAAAAGATATGTAATCATAAATGTAGGTAGGTACGCTTGCTTTAAATTAAATTTATAATTTGTATAATTTGCAATGAGATCACTTCATTTTTGTGATTTTATTTTATTGTACGATTTCGTAATTATTATTTCATATGTTCATATGTTCATACGCACAATCAACAATGGACTTTTAATTCTTTCTGACAAAACAAAAATCTCAAAAAATTTATCACCATGATCATCTCTTCTGTTTCTAAATTTTCTACTATTTTGCTTATGATTGTGATTGTGGTGAGTTGTCGTCAATTCTCTGTGAGGTTCTCTTTTACAAACTATATACTTAGTCTAGTATTCTCGAAAATAATTCTAATTTGTAATATGATTTTTATCTTTTTTTACGCATATTACATGACCAAGCACAGTTACAATTTTTCGGTAGCTGTAAGATTGACTGCATGCTAAAATCTTTAATAACGAAATCTCGCATTTTCGAAATTTCGCAAATAATTTTTTTTTTTTTTTTACTTTATTTTATAAAAGGCACAGAAAATCCATGCGTTCGGTAATGTCAACTGCATAGCAGATGCGACAAATGTCGAAAGTTCGGTAATGCAGATTGCAAAGATCATACGTTCGGTAAAATCGATAGAATCAAATTTTTGATAAAAGCCATGCAGATAACGCAGGTGATAAGTATATGCTGCAATCTGCAAACATCAACGTGTCTAGGCTATGTAGAAAGTAAAAAAACTAATTGAAAACAAAAATTTTATTTTGTTTTGTTCTGTTAAATAGTTTTGCTCGTTATTATTTCACATTTTGTTTTCATTAATCATAACTTATATAAATTTATATAAATTCAATTTCTCCATTATTTCACTTTAATTTAAAAATCACTCCCATTTATATTTATATTTTCAATCCGTTTTTTAATGTCAACTGCGCAGACTGCATGTTTGATCACACAAAAATCAAGCGTCTTTTGACATTAGTCAAATCAATCATTCAATCCATCAATTGACAATATTTTCGACATTACCGAACGCATGGATTAGCAGGGATAATTAAAAATGTTAGTGAACTTCCGAATTGGGACCGCCAGCTTTTGAAGCGAAATCTTTTGATAATGATAGTACTGTGATACGATTGACCGCATGCTAAAATCTTTAAAAACTATTATAAAATAATAAGTTTTAGTAAAATTTACTTTCATTTACTTTTTACTAAAATTTTTTTTAAAAAGATTTGGACAAAGAGTACCTTTACAGTACTCAATATTATAATATTATTCAATGCGAGATTATGCAAGATTTTAATTTTGCAAAATTTTGGTAGTGTGAGACATTGTTTGCAAATTTTATAAGAACAATATTTTAGTTTGCAGTCAATCGTGCCCAATTTCTAATTTTTCAATCGATTGCAGTGCAGTGATCTTCTAAGCTCTTCACCCCATTATACAGATATTTTTCATACAATTTTTCTTTTTGTTTTGTTTTTTCTTCAATTAAATTTTTGGTCATTGAAAATAAAATAAAACTTCAAGTATGTATTTACGGTTTTTTTTTTGTTTTATTTTTTAAAATATTTTTAATTAGTATTATCATCAATATTTTTATTAATAAATTTTTTTTCTTTAAATATATTTTTTTTTTTTTTTATATTAGAAAATAAAGAAAATATAATTTATAAATCACTTATCAAACTAATTAACACAAAATTGTAAATAAATATTTGTATACGAAAAAAGAAATAAAGATAAAGAAATACAAAATACATACATATAAAAATAATTTCAAAAACGAGAAAAAGAAACAAAATGAAAAAGTTAAATTAAAAAAAACACAAAAAAAAAAAAAAATAAATAAAAAAATTTTCTATCCAAAATTTTGTCTTTCATTTATCAATTTTTTCTAAAAAAAAAAAAAAAAAAAAAGAAAAAATTTTTTTTTCTAATCTAATATACTCGTACATAAATTGTTCTAAATCTGCAAAAAAAATTGTTTTTTTCTTCTCTTTTCAAATATTCATTGTGTAAATTCACAAAAAAAAAAAAAAAATTATTATTCAAATATAAATTTTACACGTAAAAAAAAAAAACAAATAAATTAAATTAAATTATATTTTTCAAATTTGATTCAATATAATATTACGATGAATAAATTTTTAAAGTTCAAAATACCATTAAATATATGATAATTATATAACATGATGTGATGATGACATTATTTGAAAAGTATAATATTTTACGTAATGTATTGTTCATTTTTCTGTATTAATAAATTGTTACTATAAATGCTAAAAAGCAATTTAATTCATTAAAAATGATTTTCACAATAAATTTTGTTCGACATTCATTTAAATTTGTTTTTTGTTTTTTCCTTTTTTTAAATTGTATAAATTTCTTTTTCTCTCTGTCTCTCTCTATTATCTATTATACAGTTTTCAATTTAATTTTGTACATTTTTACGTTCGTTTTTTTTTTGTTTTTTGAAATTACAAATTTATAAAATTTGTAATTTGTGATTTTTTCCTTTTTGTTTTATATAAAAATAATAAATTTTTTATTTCTACTACTTTTATATTTACATATTTAATGTTATGGTATTTTTGTTTTTATACAGGATTAGGTATACAATTTAATTCTGTTGTTCTTGTTATTGTTGTTGTCGTCGTCGTCGTAATTTTTCTTCTTCTTTTTTTTTCTTCAAATTATCATTTTTGGACAATGTTAAATTCTTCAAAATCATCTTTTGAAAAACATTTAATATCACATGTTCTGGCTTTATTTTTTAAATTTATATCGTGTGTTAATAATGCTATATAATCAGTCTTTTTCTTAATTTGTAAACAACAATTCAATATTGAATCATCAGCTGAATTAATTGTTATTAAGTAATTTTCTGCATTTATAGCACTTTGACCTAAAAAAAATATTAAATAAATAAACAAAAATAATTTTTTTTTTTTTTTTTTTTTGGTTTTTTTTCGTTAATAATTTACTTTGGATATTTGAATTTTTCATTTCGTATTGATCATTCAAATATTTAATAGCTCTAACAGCAAGTGTTGATACAGCTTGACTTTTTCTCATTTTAAGTGAATCTAATTCTTGTAGAACAACATATGGTACAATAAGAACTATTTTATTTTTATCTAAAATAAAATGAAAAAAAATTAAAATTAATGTTAAATACAAAAATCTTTAAATTTTATTTTTTGTCACATACCACAATTTTTTAGTTCGATTAATTCGGTTAAAAAATGTAAATCTTTTAAAAACATATTTGTATCGATTACAAAATAGAATTTATCCTTTTCAATTAATATTTCATTTGTTATTTTATCATTTTGTGCAAATAATCTCATTAAATTGTTATTAACTGTATCATAAAAATCTGATAGAGTTTCAATTTTATTTGTAGATTCATTAGGTGGTGATTTGCAGCGAATTTCTTCAATCTAAAAAAAATTTGAAATTAAATATTATTTATAAAATAGTTTTTTTTTTTTTTTTTTTGAATATTATTTAGGTATACTGGGTGATTCATAATAAAGTGATATATACCAATCGATTTCTTGAAGTGTTGTGGTCAGCGTTTCGAAAAATTTCTACTTCACCACTTTTTTGATTGAAAATTTTTTCGTCTGTGCAGGGAGGTGAGCTCATATAAAACATTATAATTTCTGTTCAGAGCAGATTAAGAGGACAAATTAGATTCTGATAAAAAGTATATAATACATATTAGCTTTCTAACAGTATCTCAAATACTACGATCTGTTGCCAAATGTGGCAGATATGAGCGTTCAAACTTAAAATTTTAAAAAATTTCCATTATAAGCATATTATTTTTTTTTTTTTGCAAAATAAAAAAGTTAAAGGAGGGATATTTCGGAAAATGCCTAATCGTACACGCTGATCACAACACTTCAAGTAATCGATTGGTATATGTTGGAAAAGTTTATTACGAATCACCCTGTAAAATGAATTTATTTTTAATTACATTCTCTTTGATTTCTTGATTTATACAATCCCAACTCATTGTTGATATATTTAATTCGTTTGCCTGTAAAATATAAAAAGAAATTATTTTATGTTCAATTTTATATATTATTCAAAAAAAATTTGTTTTTTTTTTTACGTTATCATTTGTAGTCTCCCAATCCATATCACTAATATCCATAGGTTCTACAAACAAAATAAAATTTTATTTAAAACAAAACAAAAAAAAAAGATTTTTTTTTTTTCTATAAACCAAAATATCTGTACCGATTATTGATTGTTCTTGATGATCTGTTTTTGTAATAATTTTTTCAGATTTTTCTGGTGTATCAGAATTTTGAATTAATGATTTCCTTTTAGATTGTAATTCTTCTTGAATCCTTTTCAATCTATCATTTACAGAAAATTTTTTCCCTTTAGAATTTTTATTATATTCATTTGTTTTATTTGTATATGGCTGTATTGCAATTGCAAATGATAATTCAGATTTTTGAGTAAATTTTTCTTGTTTTTTATCATTTTTCGATTTACATTCTGAATCTGTAATAAATTTTATATAAAAAAAAAAAAAAAAACAAATTTAATTTAATTTATGTAAAGAATAAAAAAAGTATGTAAAGTATTTTTTTTTTTTTTTTTTTTTTTGGTTTGTTTAGATATTCACTTTTTAATTTACTAAGTAAATTTCCACCGAGTTTTGTAATTAAAACTTTTTGGCATATTGTATGTTGTTTTGTTTGTAATTCTTCACGTAATTTTTGTAGACGTTCATTAACTGAAAATTTCTTTTTAAATTGTTTAGATGGAAATAATTTTCTAATAACTCCAGGTGAATTTTTTTGTTTTTCAATTAATTCTTTTCGAATTTTCTGTAATCGATCATTTACAGAAAATTTTCTTTTATTAATTGTTTTAGTCTTTTCAACAGAATTTTTATTGACTTCCATTATAAATGATTTTTTATTCTCGTCAAATTTTTCATTTTGAAAATTTTGTCCTAAAATTATTAATTTTTTCTTTTGTATTTCTCCTTGTTTTTATTAAATTTATAACTTACGAGCATTTTTGAATATTTGTGTTGGTTCTTGAATCATAGTATTTTTAGACTTATCATCAATTTGTTCTGTATTTTCAACGGGACACGATGTGCTATCTGCAATCATAACAAAGAGACAAAGAAAATAAATTAGTTTTTTTTTTTTTTTGTCATTTAAATAAATAAAACAATATAATATGTAGAGCTGTACTAACCAGTTTTTGGTACTATTGATTCTTTTAATTTAATTTCAATTTGATTTTCTTGTTCAGTTGGTTTTGACTGATGTGTATTTGTTGATAGTTCCGAATGTTCAGTCTTAATTTTGAAAGGATTTTTAGTCTCAGCACAATTAGTAACATGTTCTTCATCAAAATTTGTTGGTGCCTTTCTTTTTCTTAATCTTGATTTCAATTTAGATCTATTTCTTTTTCTTTTTCTACCACTATCATTTACAGTGTTATTTGTTTCTGATTTTATTATTATGTATATATAAAAATATAATAGACACTTGAGAATATCATTTTTATTTAAAAAAAAAAACATTTTTTTTTAATATATTACCAGAATTTTGAATTTTTTTCTGAATATCATCTGTATTTTGTGAACTTTGTTCGGCGGGTATGTCACATCTATTTGCTTCACATTCAGATGATCCTAAATCATGACAAATAAATTATTTACATAAATTATGATGTGGTGTTGTACTTGTATGTAATATCATTTCATTCAATTCAATTAAAACATTAAGATTTTAAACATTTAATACCTTTTTGTTTCATATTTGATGTTGATGATGATAAGTCTTTCAATTGAGTCTCTTCAGTTTTATAATAATTATTTGAAATTTGATCAGAATGGATATTTGATATGCATTCATCAGTTTTATTAATAATAATCTATAAAAATAGATGTTATTTTCTTTATTTTTTATTTCACTTTAAATTATTTTTATTTATATACATTTATTATGAAAATTTAATTTTGCTACTAAATATAGATAATATCATACATATATTATTTAAATGAATAAACTATAAATTGATAAATTTACAAATAAAGTTTTCAAATATGTATTATAATTTATTTAAGACAATAAAATATATGACAAAAGACAGAACAGACATCTCTACTATATAATAATTTTAAATTTAAACACGTAAAATACAAAATACAATACAGACGTGAGACGTATTGATGACGTATAGCCAGTATAGCGTATAATGTTTGATAGTAGATCTAAGATAGTAGTTGGTTTGGTATATGGTGGTATGAGTAAGTGGCAACGTAAATTTGTATAATTTCATTTCAATTTGTAAATTATGTGTATGCATTTGCATAGGTATGTAATGTACATATAATATGCTGCGCTGCTAGCAGCTGCTATAATGTAGTGTAGCAAAACCTCCGAAAGAATCTCTCTCTCTCTCTTAGAGAGAAGCCATGAAGTATTCATCTGCATTAGTGTGAGTGTAGTCGGAAAAAATTATTAAATGTCATGTAAATTAGTAGGCGACTAGTGAATTTTGTTAATTTATTTTATTATTTTTTAAATAAAACATTGGAAATTAAATTTAAGGTAAGTATTTTTATATTACTTAATTGTTAGTGAACAGATTAAAATAAAAAATTGTGAAAATATGTGAAATATTTAAAATAAAAACTAAAAATATTGTCTTAGAGGTTAAATTGTACATATATTTTCTTCTATAGTATAAATATAGAATAGAATATATAAATAAAAAATATTATATTAATTTATAAATTGAAAAGTGAATTATTATTGATTCATTTTGTAAAAAGTGCATAAATGAAAGAGTGTTTAATAATATAATTATTTAATTGAATTTTTCTTAAAAATAATTACAAAAAAAATCTTCAGGTTATGTAACAACTCTTGTTTACATACCTCATAAAGTAAAAAAATAAAAATTATTGAATTAAAAAATCAACTTTTTCTGTTGATCTTTAATCCTTAAAATAATGGTCTTCTGACAAAGTTCTTATTCGTTTATTTATTTTCATTTTTAGTGCAGTTGGTTCATGGTTGGACTTACTAATAAAAGGAATCAGGAAAGTGCAAGGATCGTCAGACCCGAAATGTTTGAAGATAAGTTCATTTTTATATAATTTGATTACTTTATGCTTTTATTGATTTTATATTTGCTTCATTTTCCTTTTTTCTTTCAGAAATTGGTGCAGTACTCTTTATAACAATTGTCCTAATCGGAACTGGGTGGACATTTATCAAACACGATAAAAACAAGAAACTTTTCATGATTGTCATTCCTTTACAAGTAAATATTGAAAAAAAAATGAAAATGAAAGAATATTTAATTTCAAATTTTAATAAATATTTTATTTTTAATTCAGGTTCTTGCAAATGTTGCCGAAAGTGAAGAAGGTGATATAAAGCGAAGGCAATATAATAGAACAAAGCGTGATATATTTATTTTGGTTGATTTGGTGCAATACTATTTCCAGTTGTATGGTCAATACATTTACATGAAGCATCAGCAACTAATTAGGAAGCAGCAATAAATTAAGAAAATTGAAATTATTACATCCATTTTACACAATGATGGTTCGTTATATTTGTTTTACACGGATCATTGTTTATTTATTGAAAATAACTGCAGCATTTCAATATGCTTAGTCATATGAAATGTTTAGAGAAATGGCAACATATGTATTTTTCGTATTGACTAGTTATAAATTTCGACCAACAACAAAACATCGACATTTCACATTAGAAAATATGGATAATGATGATGAAGTTGCAGTTTCAACTGAAAATGTACATAAAACAAATAAAGTATTAAATCGTTTTTTTAAAAAATTTAAGACGAAGGACGTTTTTTTTTGTAAATATGTACATACATACATATATTATGCAATAAATTTAAAGAAATAATTTATATGTATATAAATATAAATAGAAAAGAAATAAAACAATTTTTACAATATTAGATCTAATTTTTATTATTTTAACTATTTTTTTTCTTTTAATTACTTATGCTTATATAATTTAAATTCAAATTCTAGTAATCCAAGCAAAATAATTTCAATCAAAATTTACATTCAAAATTCAAAACTATTCAAAACATACATACATTCAAAACAAAATAATAAATTTACATTTACATATATTTAAAAATATATTTTATTATTTAGGTATTTATTTTATTGCCAAAAACAAAACAAGAATTTGTATTTTTAATGCTTATACCAAATAAATAATAATAATAATAAAATAATAATATATTTTTTGACAGCTCAGACTAAGTAGTCAAGAAATGTAAACAAAAAAATTCCCGACTACTTGGGCCTTTGAATGTGTGAGTAAGAAAAATTTTTTCATGGCTTCTCTCTGTATAAGAGAGAGATTCTTTCGGAGGTTTTGAGTGTAGTCATAGTATGGTATGTGTTTGCGATTGCGATAACAAAATAATCGCTTCGCTTCCCCATCACGTATCGTATGCGTATCAAGTATCAACGTTACATACAAAATATGAATATGAGTGAAGAATACGATAGTAATGTAATAGAGTAGTGGTGTGGTAGTGAAACATCTTTTTTGCTTTTCAACAAACTCTATAAAATATCGATTCGGTATATCGATATATCAAATATAATATTGAAAAACGATATTAATATTATCAAGTTGAAATTGCAAGTAATATAAACAAGTTTTTAACTCAAATCATAAATAACTTAACTTTAGGTTTGCTTAAAATATTGAAACGTTTGAATATATAATATTATTTTTCAGATAAGCAGTCGAACCAATATAATTAATTACCAATTAATAATAATCGATTATGACTAATGAAACTGAAATATCGATTATTTTACAGTTGGCAGCAGTTGTATTTGCATTGTATTCTGTAGAAAATAAGAATTAGCAGCAGATGTTTGGTGTTCATGGCGTCACAAATGATGATATGGGTCAGCTGGAGTTTTAATTAACCTGGCATATGGCGTACCATTATTATAATTTTCAAGCGACAACGCAAGCATGCATGTGTGTGTATAATCTGGTATAATTTTGTTTTGATTTTGTATTCGTTTCGTCGTATTGCCAAGTATTGCGTTAATTCTTAACGACATGAGTTGCGTTGTATGTGCATCTACATAAAAAATTACAATACACAATACACAGCAAAACATAGTGCATGTATTATGTATATTGTATAAAATATAAATACATACATCATAATCATATTTGATAAAAATTTTTTGTTTTTATTTTTTGTTCATTTATTTTTATGTTTATCTTTCATTTTCATCATACGTTTCGTTCATTTTGTCTTATCATTTCGGGGTTAGGTTAGGTCGGTTTTAAAGTACAAAAAGTAATCAGTGTGGTTTTAAAAAGTATAAAACTTAAATTAGATTTCAATATTTTGTTAAAGGAATTTCATTTTTAAAGTGGAAACATGTTAAACGTAAGTAAATACATAGTCTTAGACTTAGAAAAATGAATAAAAGTATACAAACGTCGAACTATAAAGTAAAAATAAAGTGCGATAAGAAAAACTAATTAATTATAATTTACTAAAACTAAAATTACTGTCTCTTTCTGTCATTTTAATTGTCAAATATCAGTTCATTCATAAATCATAATTCATAACGTAGTTATTCATTGTTCTTTGCTACAATGTTGCCAAGTGCTTTTTTGTGTATAAATATAAATACACATATAAATTGTATTCATAATGTGTTGCTAGATATATTAGTTCTTAATTTTGATGTTTTGTAATTTTTGGCTCTGATTGCATTTGGTTTTTGTATTCGATTACATTATTTTTTGATTCTTGTATGAATCAAATTGTTTAAAGAATTTTTAAAATTTTATTTGTAACTGATATATGTAATTGAAAATTTTTAAATTGTTGCCATTTTTTTTTGTGTATTTTCTAGAATACAGTAGCTTTTATTACTGGTGGAGCATCAGGTCTTGGAAGAGCTACGGTTGAAAGATTAGCAGCAGCCGGATCTAATGTATTATTGTGCGATTTAAAAACATCAAAAGGTGAAGATGTAGCAAAACAAATTGGTAAAAATGTTACTTTTTGTCCAGTCGACGTTACATCAGAACAAGATGTTATGTCTGCCGTTGATGTTGCAAAAAGTAAATACGGAAAATTAGATTTGACAGTGAATTGTGCTGGCACGGCGGTAGCATTTAAAACGTATAATTTTAATAAGAAATTACCTCATAAATTAGAAGATTTTTCAAAAGTTATAATGGTGAACACCGTTGGTACATTCAATGTGATCCGTTTAACTGCAAGTTTAATGGGTGAAAATAAACCGAATGAAGATGGTCAGCGTGGTGTTATTGTGAATACTGCTTCAGTAGCTGCTTTCGATGGACAAATCGGTCAAGCTGCATATGCAGCATCAAAAGCTGGTGTTGTCGGAATGACATTACCGATTGCACGTGATTTAAGTACACATGGAATTCGTGTTGTTACCATAGCTCCAGGCTTATTTGATACACCTATGCTTGCATCATTACCAGAA
This sequence comes from Villa cingulata, assembly GCA_951394055.1. Classification (NCBI taxonomy): domain Eukaryota; kingdom Metazoa; phylum Arthropoda; class Insecta; order Diptera; family Bombyliidae; genus Villa; species Villa cingulata. The sequence goes on from OX596025.1 coordinate 18,060,961, forward strand.
AAAGTTCGAGCATTTTTAGCAAAAACTGTACCATTTCCACAAAGATTAGGAAAACCATCAGAATATGCTCAATTAGTTGAAGCCATTTACTTGAATCCACTTCTTAATGGTGAAACAATTCGACTTGATGGTGCATTAAGAATGATGCCTTAAACTTTCATCAAAATAAATATTATGCAGTGTTAAATGATAGCGATAAGTACAATTATTGGCAAAAATTCAATATTGTTGGATTTGTTAAAATTGTCTGTCGCTACCATTGGGTATTTAGTAATTTGTTGGTTCAAAGTACATGTGAAAATAAAATTTAATTCTGTTAAGTAAACTAGGTTTTCTATTGCTTTTTTTTGATAAAATTTGTTTCTTTTTGAATGAATAAAAATGTTGAATAAATAAAAAGTTTAAAAATCAAAATTTTATTTCTATTAAATAAATACAACTATAAACACATATACACAGGTAGTATGTGTATGTATGTAACGTATTATCGATACATTCGATTTATCAATTTTCTTTTAAAGCATAAAATAATATCTTACACACCATTTAATAATATTCTGATAACACACATTTGCTGCTAATAAAATGTTACAAAATAAAATTTATGACAGCAAATCGATATTCTTATTCGATTAACTTTATGGGGTAATTGAAATTTTATATTTTGTATTTTGGTTCTCGACGAAAAGTGTTTACATTTCATCTTATATTTATGATCTAAGTAAATTTATGTAAATTTTCTTATTTCGATAGATATTATCATACATTTTTGATGTATGTGTGTGCAGTTAATGCAATTATAAATATTTTTCTTATTTTTTGGTAGTTTGGTCTTAAGATTTGATAGAAATTTAAAATTGTACTTTAAAAAATTCGAATCATTAAATTTTTAAAGAATCTTTCGATTGGATTATTAAATTGTTGATTGGTTGGTTGTAATCAGAGTGGCCAATTTAGCCGATTTTCGGCTAGATTTAGCCGATTTTGTCTCTGTTTAGCCGACATTTTTTGACTCATTCGGCCAGCCGAATTTTTAGCCGAATTACAAATGTTTAGCCGAATTAGAAATACTGAATTACTGATTTCCACGTACAAGATAAATTATCAATTTTACAATACATAATGAAAATTGTCAAGAGCGCAGACTTTTTGTTTCTTCGTGTGTATAGCAATGGTAGCACATTTCACCATCAATAACAGTAATAAAAATAATGTGCGCATACAATCATATAAATAAAACAAAAATAATAGGCAAAGACAATACATAACATACTATGCTAATAAAGAAATAAATACTATATAGATATACACTGTCTGTACATATGGAAATGTACAAAAACAATGACAGCGATTTTGAAAATTCATTAGAAATGGCTTTAGATTTAGTTGTTGAAAGCGAAAAAGACTTATAATTTAATGTTTTTATTTTTTGTTATGCAACAAAATTGTTAATTTTTTTTTATAAAAATGTATTTTATATGTAAAAAATGTATTTTTTTGTTTTTTATAAATCCTGATGCGCAGGTTTTCTTTTTGTTGTAAATTAAACATATTTTTGAAATAAATAAATACAGTTTATGTAAGAAGAACATGATTTTTTTACTACAGCCGAATTTTTAGCCGAAAATCTTAATGATTTAGCTTCTGGCCGAAATTTTAGCTGAATTCAGTTTCAAAATTTTCGGCTAAATCGGCTAAACTTAGCCGAAACTAAAAAAATAATCTGGTCACTCTGGTTGTAATGGCATCCTGTTTTAGTTTCTTAAAATGGACTCAACTAGCAATTTGCGTACCATTTTGTTACCATAAAGCTTCATCGTAGCTGGTTGTTGTTTAATTTTATTCTAAAGTATAGCCATTTCGTCTTGTTTAGGTAGTAAATCAAACCCCTTATACGTAGAGTGGCCACCTCCGCGAGTTTGTCGAAGATATAGGAATAGGCTTATCGAAAGCCCTTAGTCTATTAAATTGTTATTACATTTAATCTATTTATATGAAAATAATTTTCTTGAAAGTAAAAAAGGAAAATTAATCTGTGTATGTAAAATACATACTCATACTTATGTAAAACGTTTACTTTTAAAAAATAACAAAAAAAAAAATGAAATCCCTTATTATGATGTAAATAATTTTTATAATTTTTAGATTATTTTAACGACCAAGTCATATACACAATAATCGATAAAAGATTCTTTTAAGCTTTTCAATAGAAGGTAAATCTACATTATTCATCTTTAGGGTTTTTTTTAAATACTTTTTTTTGATACATTTTTTTTTTTATTATTTTCCTTATTATTTACTTGCACTTTGTATTACATATATTTGAATTTTGTACATTATAAAAGTTTTCTTCCAAATAAAAGGTTTTCCTTGAAAATGATACGATATTATACATATGTATGTTGTTGAGTTGGTGGTATAGTAAATGATTTACATTAAATGATAACCTTTAGGCGTTGAATAGTCGAAAAACAAAAATGAAAAAAAAAATAAAAATAAAAAAAAAATTAAAAATAAAATGAATGAAATGTAATATACATCCATCCATTTTGTTGAGCTTTATTTACAACATTTTAACATAAAAAAAAAACATTTTTTTTTTCTTTTATTATTATTTATTCTGTTTGTTTGATCCTCAGAGTAAATTTATGAAACGTATAAAATTGAAGGGATTTTGATGAGGTCAAAAAATGTGTTTAATTCGTTTTTATACCCTCTCTGGAGGTATTCATTACATTTAGAATTTTTATCGCCTGCGGTTTATGATATTTAATGTAAAGGTATTGTATGTATGTATGTGTGCTAGTAAGTATGTATCAAACATATATGTATATAATCATCACTGTGTAATATATTAATGTTGTCCGACTCGACCTATTTAATTTATCTCAAGTGAATTCTGCCCGTATATAAATAAATCAATTGATAGGTAAGTAGGTATGATAATTGTTTTTTTTATTTTTTTTTTTTTTTGTTTTTTTCGAAATTTTAAATTTTTAAGAAAAATATTTTATTAAAAGAAACAAATTAAAAATTATAATTATAACAGAATTGTTTATTTTTTAACAACGAATTAATATGGAAAATTTGAATGGAATTATTCCAAAAAATATTATTTTGGCATAGGTATTAAGAATTTTCTACGGTATGTACGGTCGTACGGTATAGGTAGGTATTGGTATTGTTGTAGTATTTTTGTAGAATTATAAAATTTATAAAATGAAAATTATAACGGAAACTTATATATTGAATGATGTAAGAAATTTATTTAGAAATACATTACATCTATTTCTATAGTATACAGTACTATGTACGAGTACAAGAGTGTACATGAATATTGTGCATTATGTAGCTTATAAATATAGATTATGATTGTGTTAAAATTTTATGTGTAGGAGAGAGACTTATAAATAAATTCATTTGACTTGTTGCATTCATTTAAGAAAATACAATAATTTTGATAAACAACTACATAAGTATGTACATACGAGTAGTATTTATGATAAAGTACAATGAATATTATGAACAAATGTGAATACTATTTTACTATTTATGTTTGCCAAATAATTTTATTTGCTTTTATGGTTTTGTCACATATGTACACACACACACACACACACACACACTGATTTTATTTATGAAAATTTAATTGAATAATTAAGGATAATAATTTATTTTTTTTGGTGATGATGATGATGATGATAATGCATTTATTCATTTTACATATTTTGTTTCTTGATTTTAAATTTGATAAAATCTTCATTTCTTTTAAAAAGAATATTTTAGTTTGTCAAAAAGTGAACATAAATAGAATAAAATGATTTCTTTTGTTGATGAAAATACGAATAAGTATATATATGCATTTTGTGTTATTTAATTCAGATTCTCTATACAATTTCTGTACAAAAGTAGATATATGAATAATGATTCTACCAGTAGTATAGAATTCTTATGAACCAAAATAATGTTTTATGTTACATCTACAATCAAAGTAGATTTTCTACATTTCCTATTTCCACACAACATATTTTATTGCAGTATCATTTTGTTGCCCATCCCCGTTATACCAGAGTGAGACTGAGATTATAGATGAGTTTCAAAACGTTTTAATACCGCATCGATACATAATGAAAAGTTTCAAAACGACAATAATTAAATCGATAACAATGTCTACAGTTTTTTATTTCTACAAGTTTCAAAACTCATTGTGAATGCATCTGATTCGCATCTGTCAAACAATCTACGCATCGTGAATTTTACAGTGCTGTTTTAAAACTTTGCATCATGACTGTTCTGATGTCGCATCACAACATATTTTTCAGGCGTTTTGAAACTTGCCTTTATGTTGTATTTCTAATCTGAAAGCTTGTGTGCCAATTCCAATGTTTTTCATATATAATAACATACGGTAATCTATGCTAAATTGTGAATACCATTTAATCTCGCACGTATAATCTGGGCTGGATTGTAAATTAAGCTTTATAATTTAGTTTTAAAAAATCAATAAAATCCTTTTACCAAATGATGCACATAATACGAATTTATGTATACCTACATATGTAGTTTGATTTAGCAAGGATTTTCAATAAAATCAATAAAAGATCAATACGGGTATAATCCTTTTTTTTTTTTATTAAAAATTCCTTTAAGTATGTTTAAATAAGCTACCATGCTATTATACCTACTATCATAGATAACAGAAACATTTTTATTATCTAACGTTAAATAAATATATCCGGATCAACCACCGTATACCGTGTACGTAATTTAATCTATAAAGTAAAAAATTTTATTGATATGTATTTACAAATTTTCAAATGAATATATTGCTTTTTGAAACGTACGCCCTTTTTATGTTCTTAAACTTTATAGTATAAGAAGTATATCGTATTAAGTAAGTACATTACATGGTCTGTCTGTAATTGTAAATGTATACTTCTTAAAGTTTGATGCGATATAACTCAAAAAAATATTGAAATGTTTTACGATTTTTGAACTTTATATAGAAACAGGAAGTTGTATCGTGATTGTTGATATCGTAAATGTAATAAAATAATCTCTGTATTGTATAGCGAATTATAACTTTATAGAAAATAATTGTACATGAAAGAAAAAAAGTATAAAAACTGTTAAAAACATTCTATTACAATTTTATGCATAAATTTTATTTAAAATCATATACATATGTATACATAGTATATTTTATAAAGTATTTTGGATATTAAGGATATACTAAATTTGTTAAATAACTTTTTTATTGGTTTTATTAATCGATTAATTAAATTGATTATGAAAGAATAAAAGAAAGAAATTACAAAATAAAAGGAAAACGTTAACGTTATTTGTTAAATTTTTCGTAAAACAAATTTCCTTTATCATTTTATGTTAATGAATTAGAAATAAAAATTTAGTTAAAATAATATTTAAGGTGTATAAGAAAACGGTATATTATACAATACATGGATCAATAAGTTTCGAGACTATAACTATCAAAACTGAAAACAAACGATTTTATGGAAAATTTCTTCTTTATTTATCAAAATATTATTCTTCAATGAGTCACGTCCTAAAGTTTTATTATACGTTTCAATCATTTGCAGTGAAGTTATGAAGTGGTTTAGGTGACGATACTTTTATAATAAACTAGCTGACCCGGCGAACTTCCTTCCGCCATATTTTCTGAATTCCTAAAAGACTTTGTTTTATGACAAAATTAAAAAAAAGTAAGCAATAGCTTCTGGTTACAATAGGACCATATTGAAATAAAGTTACAATAAAATAATACGACTGCATATATTCATCATATTAATTTTTTATTATTATTTAATTTATTATTTGTTCTTCTTTTTGTACAATTCTCATGGTAAATAAAGACTATTCCTAAAATTATTCTATCTCATACTTATATTTTATTTTAATGCCTTATAATGTACAATATTCTTTGTTTTTCCTTTCGGAGAAAAAACATATAGCGCCGATGGTTTGCCGGCTCTTGAACATGCAACGTACAACTGCCATTACGAAAAACATTGAAATTCAAGGTTTATTCCCCACACTTCTAACGATTGGCAAAATTTAATTTAAACATTACATTAAATCGTTGTCGATTTTTACGAAGGAGGCTATGATTAAAAAAATTTTTAATTTTGACGCCAAACGCCGTGAAATGTCAATTTATAATTTCTTTTATTATTTAATATAATATAATATTTTATTTAATTTTTATTATTTAATTGGTCGATTTTTTTTTTTTTTTTGTATATAAACCTTGCCGTGGCGATAAAGAAGACAATAAAAAAAGAATTATCCAATTTGGTGCCGGCGTTCGGAAGTTATGAGCGTACATACATTTCGCAGATTCATTTTTATATATATAGATTTCCAAAACAAAGGAAAAATCTGAATTTTATGTATTGATAAAAGATAACATTTTTAACTGGGAAAACTACTCTTCAATCTTGGCAATGGCTTGAAAAAAAATATTTAAAAGTAAATGGACTCTGCTCGCGGTATCGTACACAGTCACATAACAGATGCTGAACGCTTTTGTCAACCAAATGAGGTTATTGTTGTAGAAAATATAAAAAAAACAACATTGAAACAACAGATCAATGATGGAAAAATTGCATAAATTTGACTTTCAATTACTTTCACATACCCATCGTATTCTTCAGATTTGGATCTCAGCGATTATCGGTTGTTTGCAGACTTAAAGAAAAAAGTTTTAGGGAAAGATAATTAAGTCCAATGAAGAAGTGATCGCCCCAAAAATAATGCAAATTTTAAGACCGAAGATAAATCATTCTATATGTTAATGAATAAAGAAAAATTTTCAAAAAAAAAAAAAATTGTTGTTTTGGTATATCATTTATTTGTATATCTTATTCTACTTTTATTTCTACTTCTCTTTCTACATCACAAATACTAAAGAGTTAAATGACCATGTTTGTTTACAAATGAAAATATAGTTCAATACAATTATCGGTTTTTCTTGTTTATACAGATCTGGTTTCAATCTAAAATTCTTCTCTATATTCGCTTACTTCGGTACAGTATATAATTTACACAAGAAAAGGAGAAGAGAAACTACTATTTGCGTATATTTATATTTTTATTTCTACTTCTCTTTCTACTTCTCAGTTTAAGAATTCTTCTTCCCATTTTACATCTACTTCTCTTCCCCTTTTCTTGTATATATTTGGTACCACACTGATGTAGTAGCCGTGTACGAAGAAGAATTTAGGATTAAAACAAGATTCGTGTAAATAAGAAAAACCTATAAATTGTTTTGACCTATATTTTCATGTGTAAACAAACTCTTGCTTGAGTATTGGAGAAGTAGAAAGGGGAGTATAGAAGGACAAGTAGAAAAAAAGTAGAAAGATAAGCAAATAGCTAGTAGTCTATCTTCGTCTTTTCTTGTGTATATTTGGTACTATAGATACTGTAGTAGCCGTGTACGAAGAAGAATTTCAGATTGAAACAACTACACTTTCATTTGTAAACAAACATGGTCAATTAAGAGGTCATGGATCAGTGAAGGTCATTAACTTTAACAGTACCTATAGTATACGCTATGCTATTATCAGGCTTATTTCACGCATAATGTATACTCATTTTTTGAATTTTCCTTTTGAAACTTCGAGTGATGCCTAGGTGCTTTTTGTCGGAAAATCCGCCTCAGCCTACATAAATACGAACATAAGTAATTCACTTGTTTAGGTGAATTTTTGTTTTGTTTTCAAATATTATTTAACTCACATTCATATATTTTTTACTATACAAAAAACGTAAGAAATATAAAATTTGAAAAAATGAAATTAGGACAGAAGGATCAATTTTTTCTTTTTAATTTTTTTTTATTATCTTTTATTAGATATATCTGTTTTATTCATTCATAAAAAATGATGATCTTTTTTTTTTTTTTTTGTTATTATTATGCATGAATATCTTTCAAAATAAATCCTATTTTTATAAAATCCATTATTATTTGTTTTGGATAGATATATGCTCACACATGTATATGCATTCGTGTATTTTTATTTTATTTTTGTATTCAATATAAATAATTTTCATTCAGAAAATGAGAATAAAAAAAAAAATAAAAATAAAAATAAAATACAAATAATATTATTACACGAATATTTAGAAATAAGAATTTTGAATACACATCACATCATACGGATACATATGTACAGTTAAAAAATTTGTATATGGTACACATATATGTATATGTATGCGGGTAAAAATTTTTTATATACATATTTATATGCATAAAATGTACATTATATGATTTTGAGTTTGTTTTGTGTATATGTGCATGTCCTTATATTGATAGAAAATAAAAAAATAGATACAAAATTTTGTTTTTTTGTTTTTTTTTAAATTGAAAAATAACGCTTCTTAAATTGAGCTTTTTATATCCTTTTTAAATTTAACTTGAATATAAAAACAGAAGAAAATATATAAAATTACATGTACAAAAGTATATGTATGTATACAAAACATGGCACATATCACATACTCGTTGTAATATGGATATTGAATTCATTTTACATTAGTTTAAAATTTTTTTTTGTATGTGCACATACATATGCATATGTGTATATATTTTGAATTTTGTGTATTTTGTTCATCTTGTTTTTTCATCCTTTTCATTCTTTATTTTAAAAGTTTGCTGCTGCTGCTGCTTTATACATTTTTATTTTGATTTTATTTTTATTCCTGTTTCAATTTTTTTGTTTTTTGTTGCTTCATTGTACTGCAGTAAATGAGATAAGTTATTCAAAAAGAACTATGCATATAGTAGATACTATAAATATACATATGTTTATAAAAGAACGAAAAATAAAAAACTACAAAGTCAAAGCCAAAAATAAAAATAAAAAGAAAACATTAAAAAAAAGCCGAGAAAAAAAAAGTATGTTTATGTAAAAGAAGACATCATATACAAACAATTCAACCTTCCTTTCTTAGTTTTAATATTATAACCGACCGAATATACAGGGTGTTTTTTTTTAAGGTGTGATAGAACTTCTTGCATGTATAGCGGTCATAGTAGGAGACAGTTAAAGGATATTCTTTGACAAAATTTATTTAGTATGCTTTGGCAAATCATCATGGAAAAATATACGCTTGAACAACGCTTGCAAATTATTGAGTTTTATTTTAAAAATCAGTGCTCTGTTCGTCGAACTTATAGAGTACTTCGTATGAGTTTTATAGTGGACATGATCGACCAAGTGAGCAAACCATTCACAGAGTTATTGATAGATTCTGTTCGAGTTTTACACTGCATGATACTGTAGCATCAACAAGGCAAATAACTGTGCGCACTGATTGAAAATATTGTTGCTGTCTGGCGTTGATTGCATGCTGGTGGCATTATTGAGCCATATTTCTTTAAAATTGATGTTGGAGAACGTGTTACCGTGGGTGAAGCTCATTACCGAAAGATGTTTAATGAATATTTGTTTTCAAATATGCAAAACATTAATCTGGAAGAGATTTGGTTCTATAGCGAAATGGTGCAACGTGCCATACATCGAGGGAAACTATATTGATTTATTAAAAACTAAGTTCGATGATCAGATCATTTCACGCAATGGAATGGACCCATCAACTGGTCGTCTGGACAATATGATTTGACCCGCTTAGACTATTTTCTTTATGTATATGTCAAGTGTCTAAAAATTTCACTGAACGAATTCGTTTCCTCAAGGCTGGCTAATAAATAATTTAAATTTATAATTTTCAAACAGTAATGTCGTAGAATAATGTTTTCAATAAAGAAAATAAATTTATTGTTCGATTAATACTTTGCGTTTTATTCAATTTTTGATGTTCTATCACGCTTAAAAAAACACCCTGCATATTATGTACATATATGTATTTATATTACATATAAATACTTACTCGTTTGTACAAAAATATGTATGCACCTATATACGTATAAATAAATAAATATATGTATGTACGAGAATACATTGTGCATGAGACTGTACCACATACTATTTTATCCATTAAACTATCATTCTGTAAATATACCTTCATACTCGTAAGTAAAATATGCATTTATGTATGTATGTATGTATATATATTGTTTGTAGAGTGTACATATAACTCCTTGAGGAACAGAAAAAAGAAGAAAAATATTTCATTCTAAATATACATAAATGTATGTCTTTATATGTTCGTATAATACATGTACATGTATGTACATAGATATTATTATAAATAGCGAATGATCAAAGAGGTCGGTCGGTCATATGGGGAACTTTTACATACATATACATACATAATATCCATAATATGTACAAACTACTAATGCTATATTATTGCTACTGCTGTTATATGTATGCATATATTCTTTTTATAAAAAAAAAAATAAATAATCAAAAAACTATAAAAAAGTCGAGAAATAAAAAAGAATATCCTTTTTTTAAAAAAACCAAAAAAAAACTAAAATGAAAATCCTAAAAGAAAAACAATATCAAAAGCGAAAAAAGTACATATGTATGTACAATATATATAGTGTATGTGCAATGTAGGTACATAACTGTAATTCTGCAGCAGTTGAATTGAAATATTGGAAGATATAACCTACCACCATTATATTATAGATATTATAGTACACTGGGTACACTACACATACATATATGTGCATCATAGTTTTTCCACAATGTTTATTAAATACATATATACAAGATATATATTTTTGACTGCACATTGCATACGCATTCATATACTATACACATATGTGTATATACATATTGCAACATTAATATGTATATGTATATATACATACGATTGTTTTATGTATTTAAATTTAAACAAACATCATATATATATAGAAAGCCGCATATAAATACAGACATACATATATGCATAGACTAGTAAGAACATAATGCATTATATGCATTGATTTGATGCTTCTGATGTATCTAAAAGTAATAATGTATGTATGTATGTATAAATATGTCTGTATAATACGAACGAATGTAATGTATATTTTTATGCATAGTAATTGTATATATTATTATTTGTTTGATCTACAAATCAATTTATATACACACATTATGTATGCATAAAATTATCACTGTACATGCAAATACATTTATTTGTATTTTATATGCGTACGAGTATATGTAGTAGATTTATACGTGAATTCGCAAAATGCATCACAAAAAAAAGGCAATTTTCTTCTTACACACAGGAAAAATAAGCAAAAAAAAAACACGAAGATATTGTATATCAATATCTCTAGAAAGTACCAACAAACATCCAACTATATCTACTCGTATATTGTATATATAACTATAGTAATAATGTGAATGATGCATATGAGTACAGATTTGTATACACATACATTCAGTGTATTATATATTTAAATACAAAATACTTTTAGATAGGTATACTTTACAAAAGAAAATATTGTGGTACTCTTCACAGTATTTACCAAAAAACCATAGATATTATATTCATGCATTTATATACACACTTATAATGTATATAACAAAAACGTTGTATATACCTTGTAAAATAAACGAAATTCAAAAAGTCCTGTGTATTCATCCATATGTTAATACGGAAAACTTTATACTCTCATCATATGCAAAAGGCAAATTGTATACATAACACACATATAATGTATAGTGGCACAGTTAATATTCATGTGCATTACAAAAGACCATAATACGACAGAATTCTTTCTTTTTAAATTTGTAGAAAATATTTATACTGAAAAGCATCGTGTCATCTCTGTTATAAATATAGCACCATGCACCAACCATGCACCATCATCATATACAGCACTCATCATCATCAGCATGATAAACATTTCATTTATCATTGGAATTGGATCGGGATCCGATGTACATACACAATATTTGCAAATTATATGTAGATGCACTTTGCATAGTTTTTTTTTTTTTTTTGAATTGAATAAAATACTGAGAAAAGCTCGAAAATTTTCATATTTACTCGTATTTGAGTGAGTTTTCATGAAATGTAAATGTAAAGTTTAGAGAATGAATGGAAAATTGGAATAAAATTGATATCGTACAATGGAATAATGTATGGAAATTGAATGAAAATAATGAAATATATTTCCATTAGATTTATAATTCTCAGAGAAAAATTTCCTTTTTGACGTAGATAAATATTCAATTTTCTTCATAAAAATTATATGGAACAGAATAACAAATAGTTTTTCCTCTCTATGTCTCTGCATGTATATATATATGTTATTGTATTTGTATTTGTATGAGTGTGCAATGTATAAAATATGTGTATGCTCATGGGAAAATATTCCAATAACACAATCGTATCCATAGGTGCATTTATAGCAGAGTATTTAGGTATTTTGATTATATTATACTTAATTTTTTTTTTTAATGTTCAATTTAGCAAAAGTTAATCCTTGTTATACTAGTGGCCTAGTTAAATCAGGCAGGATTCTGGAATATGTATTTTTTATTTGCATATATTTTGCAAATATGTACATATGTATTTGTATTTACGTATGAAAATTGTGATACATACATACATTTTATTGACTGACTGACTGACTGACTGAATGAATGTGTCTAAACTTAAAAAAGGTAATATAAAGTGCTGCTATTGCCTGTTATTGTTTAATTTTAAATTTAATCTTATCTGTTATGTACTATATATGCATGGTATTATGGGTATTGGGGTATTAGTATCATGTTTACAACAAAATTTATTTACACAAAATGCATATTTTATAAATGTGTAGGTAATGTGCTATAATTTTTTTTTTCCAACAACACATATTACATATTTACAGCTTATATTGTATATGCACATTACGCATACACATTTATAATATTTTCTATATAATATAATACCACCATAAAAATAGAGCAGATTTGAATTTTAACTAAAAACTTTTAATTTATTGTAATATAACCATAATCCTTTTTCTATATAATATACATAATACATATGTATGTAATCGTATATGTATAACTTTTTGAACTTTCATTATTGCTTTAAAGTTAAAAATATTTCATAAATGGTTGTTGCAGATCGCATGTGTATATGTATACATAAATTTATACAGCTGATATACTTTTATATGTATGCATATATTTAATATGAAAATATTGTATTTTCCTTTTATCTTTTATCAAACGGACAACAATATAAAAAAAAAAATTCATACATACATATTATAATATGTATGTACATATAATTCGCGCGCAATATCAAAGCTTTTTTCTGATTACAATTTTAATATTAAATACATATTTGTATACATATACATATACATTATGTAGATTATATAAATGTGTATGTACATACCATATACATATTTATGTATTTGTATGTAGATATGAGCATCATTCACTTCCAGTTAAAATTTTATATCCAAAATATATACATGTATTCGTATTATTTGTTATAGATATAGGAAAATACTTAAATTATGTATATTAATATGTACACACATATATTTCTATAGATCTATACATACATACATAATCATATGTACTGTGTATACTATATATTTTATGGTAGAAAAAATGTGCATACCATTTTATAGAAAATAAAATATTTAATAAATATTCTGTTACCGATGTACCTTACATCTTTCTGGATACATATAAATACATATATCTACATAATTATGTATGTATGTATATGTGTGTTTATAAATAAATATGTATGTTTCCTTTTGTTTTTCAATAAAATATAAAATAAAATAGGGGATATTTTTCCAGTATAAATGCATTAATAAAATATCCTTTTCTGTATATACTTATATTTACATTTCTACATTATACATACACAAAAAATATCCACACAATGTATGTACGTATGGATATACATCATTATCAGTATGGATATAAAAAAGTAAAGTTTGTATAAAATGTACAAAGTTATATTACACATATGTGTGTGTATATATGTATGTGATAAATGTATCTCTAACAATCTATATATATACATATATCATATCATCATATACTGAATGCTGTATGTTTATGTTTACAAGCGCATACATATACATATACATATATAACATATAACTATACACATAAATATAAACTTAACAAATTTACACATATATTTTTTCACACATGTACATATACTTTTATATATATCCATTCATACATTTATATTTATAGAGATACGAGTGTACATATAAATATGTACATTATACATATGTGAGATTTTATATATTTTTCTTTTAAACACATGCAGCACTGTATTTTACTAAATACATACATCCATACATAAATATTCGTACGAGTATATTTAATATTGAAAATTCTTATAAAATAAACCATATTATGTATTTATTTATATATTTACATATATGAGAAAAAGTATGATATTATGTATGTATGTATTTTTTCAAAATTCATATAAATATATATATATGAATGTAATATCAACATAGAACATACATACGAGTACTTTATACGTAAGAACAAATATGTGTATGTATGTACGTAATAAAAAGTTATATTATTATAGATAGCATACATATTGTATAATGTATAATACTTAGTGT